>OU443155.1:11390881-11477996 GCA_911622165.2 Bombus sylvestris
TCGCGACTTGGATCTCCTCGAGTCCGCTCCATTCGTTAATCCACGTCCTCTTTTTCTCTTCTTTCTTATCCATCGGTCGACTCACACACGAGGAAATATTCTCAATTTATTTTGCTTTTCCATTTATTCATCGATTCTTTTCGTTATAATTTCCGAACTATTTTCATTTCCTAAACGCAAATGATACCAGATTGGTTGAAAATTTAGGAAGAAAGATATTAACGAGTAAATCGAGAATTATTTCGTTGCGACGTTGAGTTTCCTTTGGCTCACGAAAACTAATCGTCCGCGCGAGTTTCGCGAAATAAAAAGAACGAGAGAAAAGAAGAGGAGGAAATTCGTACCAAAAAGTCGATGGCGAAAAGGCGAACGAGTTCAAACCGAGAGTGATTAACGATGCTAGTCAATTAGTAGCGGCAGCAGGCAGCTAAGGCATTAAGACATTGTCGGAGAACAATTTTCCTTTTTCTTTTTTTTTTTTTTTTCTTTCTTTCGTTTTGAAACGGCAAGATACGGCTCGAAAATTTACTTTAGAACAACGTGGTGATTCGTCGTTCAGATTTCTGACGTGTTTCTTCCGATTGATTACGCTTACAAATAATCGTTAGATAGCATCAATAGTTGATAACTCGACAATTACGAAGATTGAACTTTCACCGTATATCGTGACAACCGCCATTAGTGGAATTTTCTCGTGTTTTCATTTGAAACGCATTATGTCAGAAATCATGGAAAAATATCGAATCACCAATTTCACCAGCGATTTGAAACACGTCGTCCTAACGATTTTGACTTCAAATCGGACACCGGAATATTATTATTGAATATTAATGCCAGTCCTCGAGTTCCACGTTTATTTATTTTAAAGAGCCGGCCAAAATGTTACCTGCGAGGCAAATAGAAAAGTTCCGCTCGCGACATAGTCTAACTCTATCGGCATAATTAAGGCGTGACGACGAGAGATTTATACAGTCACGAACGCGTTGTATCCGTTAAATTATTTCGCGTGTTAACGTTAGAGACTAAAACACGTGTTCAAGTCGAACAAGTTCAAGTGTCGAATTCGTTGAAGTATCGTTCGATTCTGCTCCTTTCTCCCTTTCCTTTACAGCCTCGAAGAAAACAGAGGGAGATCATCGAACAACGTATATTATTTTCACACGTTTTTATTTATTTATTTATTTATTTATTTATTATTTCGTTTTATTAAGCGGCGCCCGAGCCAGCTATCGAACACCTGATACGACGAACTAATCCGAATATTCGATATCGATAGAGAATCCGTGGTTAGATACACGAATATCTATCATAACGACAGCGTTTTCGTTTCGTTTCGTTTCGTTTCGTTCTCGACACTTGAGCGGCTTCGAATTCGCGTACCTCGAAATTTGTAGCAGCGCTACACGCGCGCCGACATTAGTATTAGTTCTTGTTTAATTTCTATTACCGTTGCTGGGCATTGTTTGTTTCGAATTCTGCTTTTAATTGATGCAGTTTCGCCTCCTGGAACGCGCGCCTCTCGGATAACGGAAGCACAGACATTTCGACGAGGGATCATCCTGCTCGTTTGCGGAATAATTAACGAGCAGAATTGAAATCTTCTCTGGTTTTTCTTTTCTTCCCAGTCTCGAGAGGTTTAGGTTTTAAGTTAATTTCTTTGATGAACTCGACGTTTCGATGGGCGAACTAAACAATTGTACCTACCGTAAACAACGTCCACTTTCTGTACCGCTGTTTTTAAAACAAAATTTTAATGGAACAATTCACGGAACACGCGTCTCGAACCGGCGTGCTGCGTCGAGGCCTCGAGGTTCGAAGATCGTCGGGATCATTGAAACGAGCCTTTCAGTCGAACGTACGAATGATATACAGTAGAACTTCGTTTGCGCAAACTTGTCAGCAGGCAAGCAATTTACGTAATTGGGGCAAATGTGATGACATTTTTCAATTTGTCCATTAATCTTCTATCATTAGCTATTTATTATTATAGTAAGAGTTCATTGCGTTCGTGTTCAGGTAAATACATTCAACTGGCAAAAATTCATTAAATCGCGTACCAAGTGAAATGGGATTGACCGACTGAAATTTCGTGTAAACGAAATAAAAGTTCGTGCAAAGGAAGTTCTAGCGTAATTGGAACTCAACGAATGATCGTTAGAATGATTGCAAAATGTGAAATGTCGAGCAGTGAGATTAAATTTCCGAGTATATCCAGCGTTTATTGTAATGCATGTGAAAAATTTGATATATTTCATTTCAAGACTGAGTTTGATCGAGAGTGATCTAGCTTGAGAAACGTAAGACGGCAAATCACGATCAAACTGTTAGGAATTAAAACAGTTTTGCATAAATACGCTCTTTCCATGCGATTTGAAATATTCAATAGTATCTTTTCCATTGTATCGTAAGAAGCACAATTTTGTGTAATTTCGTGATTCACAATTTTCAAATAATTCGTCTAGTCGAAGAAAATTGTTTATGTAATGCGCGCCGCTGCTCGTAATAATCGTCAGCGAAAACGAACGAAAAATCGAACGATCGCTTGTAATCTTCTGGCGATTATACTTTATTGCGCTAATTAATTTTGTAATAATTGGACTGTGGATATTTGTGCAATTATGAGAAATTTATAAATATGTAAGAAGTTTACAGAATTCGCGTGATATACAAAAATATCAGAAATATCCAAAGTATTCGTGACAATACTTAAAGCATAAATTATTATATTTCTTTTTCTTTTTTTTTTCTTTTTTTTTTTTTTTTTTAAATATGAATTGAAAATATGAATTTGCATAAGCATTCGCAGTCTAATGTATGTCGACACGTACAAGAGAAAGACGTCCTTTTCAGTTTCACATTATACAATTAGCTTCGTATAATTAGTCGATTTTGTAGCCACGAATGTTCGCTTTCACCTAATCGAGTCAGGGCAGGTTCCTCGCGAATTTAAAACAATTGTAACGCGATCATGATTTTAAATCAAAATAAGAGAAGAAGGATAAAAACGGAAAACAAATAATTCTAGAATAGAGTTTCTCTTGGAACGGTAGAGGCAAGTACAAGCTTGCCTTCTGTCAAGCCTCGTTGAAATTAGTCAAATTACTTGAATTCGAATGATTTCAAGTTAAACGAAGACCACAGAAATAATAATAATAATAAGTTTACTTTTGTTGGTTTTCTAATTTTCGTGTTATTCTTAAACAAATGTACTTTAATATGAAATATGAAAAGAAAATAATGAGGTCTAATTCCACGAAAAAAGAAAAAGAAAGAGAAACAATAGTACCTATTACAACTGTACTTAATTTTTAAACCAAACAAGGAGATCATTTTGAGATTGATTGACTGTATAACAGAATTTTGAAATTGTTTCTCCTGTAAATGGTGGAAGTATGATTTATCATAATTTATCATAATTTTACTGTGTAGTCTTCAATTGACTTGACCATGAGAAATTCTAGTAACTTGGCCAATCCGAACGATGCTTTGAACGAAATTAAACACATTTATCTTATACATCTCTCGGGTGAATTAACCGAGGAAAATATTGTTCGTTTAGTGTATGGTCGATGGATATCTTCTCTTCGTTATTTATTTATTTATACCATTGATAATGTACGGTCAGTCATGAAACGTTCACAAGCCAAAGAGGCGGAGCTAGTATTATAAATGCGAAAATAGGCCTGAAAGGTTACTTTCCGTGCAACTATTGATATTATCGTTGCTGTAGTCTTGTTACTTATTATTATTGTATTATTATTATTATTAATATTATTATTATCGACTTAGATAATAAATTATTCTTATTACCGTCATCGTTTAAATAAACCTCGCCAGCGTCATCGTTAGTCAGCTCGTTTCGTCGCATTCGTTCATTGATGTCTCCGTGTGCAAGATTTCGGATTTTTCCGGTGCGCGTGGGGAATGAAAATGAAAGACAAAGGATCTTTTGTAAATTGTATAAAAGAAAAAACAAGAAGTAGCAAAAGTTGTAAAAGGAACGCGAGAAATGTGCGAAAATAAAATTTTTGTGAAGAACGAACGTTCTACTTCCCTTACCTACTCTAAATTCCAAATAAGAATGCAAGCTGGGTTTCAATATTCTTCGTACTATGTAATTCCTTTATTCTTATTAAATTAAATTAAATTAACAGGGTTTAATAAGAGAACTATTACACTTGTCTCGTACACTTTTTATACTTTTCTGTATACTAAATTCGGATATTGATACAATTTTTGATCTATAGAAAGAATCAATTGAATCGAATGATAGCCTTACAATATAATAAAGTAACTAGAATAAGATATTACAATGCAAGTTACAAAGTGATTGAAGTTGAACTACGGTATGGACGGTAAATCGATAATCGGTACAACAGGAAGCATGTCGACTTAAATATGCACTGTGAGTCGATAAATACATTTAAACGTAAATGCAGATTATTCTGGGCTATTCTGGAATATTATAATATTTAGAATACCGATCTCGAAACAAATCAGATTTTTTTATACGTAAATATAAGAGAAAATAATCGTTTAACTATTCTAATTAATTAACTCGTAAATTATTTGTTGAAATTAGTACTCGGAAAAGGTCTTCAAATAAATATTTTTTATTCATTTATTTAGACTTGATGGTAAGACTGTGTTTTATTTGTAATTCCATACGAAACTTTACTTTTAATTCAAACCACTATGTACTGAATCGGTAATGTCATCGGTAATCGGTAATGTAATCGGTAATGAAAAAATGGTAAGAATCGAATCGGATCGAATCGAATCGAATCGAAACTACAAATATAATAAATTTTGTCATATAATAACAATGATAGTAAAATAATTATAGTACCATTAAAAATATAATATTATTTCTATTATTTACATATTATTAGAGTAAAATATTAGTAATAGAAATGATATTATACATATATTATGAATGTCTCTTTTATATTATTAATGCCACGTTATCCACGGCATCCCGCATAAAATTTAAATTATTTAAAAAATTATTATTAGCAAAAATAATATCCTAAATTAATAATTTTTTTACGTATACATACGTATTTATTTGTAATGATGTGCTTCTTCTTTATTTTATCTATGGCCCAGTTCCGTCTAACGCGTGCGGGACCAATGAGAATGTGTGTGACCATTGTGACAGTTCTACAGGTGAAAGAGTTTGACAGTAGAGTAAGGAATGGCGTTTATTACTGTGCGGTATAAATCAATTTAATTAATAAATTAATTAAAGAAAGGAAAGATTTGTAAAATGTCGGGTGAAATTGATATCTTTGAAGATAATGAGGTGCAATTACCTCAAGATCTTGGAGATGATGTTGTTCAAGAAGTTTTGAAGACTGGTACGGATTTCCGTCAATATTCCAGACAAATTGAAAAAGAATTAAAAGAAGTGGAGAACAAATCTATTCAAGACTATATAAAAGAAAGCGAAAATATTGCAAGTCTTAGTCTGTTAAATTCAGCTTTAAATTCCAATAACTAGTAATATAACACTCTTTTGTCTATATGGTACCGATAACATCGCATGCGACACGAAAGTCACATAATGCCAAATCTCCTATTATCGACTGTTGTAGGTAAATCAAATATTTTTTAACCATGATAGTAGCGAACTACTTTATCACAACTTCTTTTACATTATAACACTTACGACGCGCCACTTACAGGATAGACGTGATATCGATAACAAAGAACAGGACAGACGTGACATAAATAAATGGAGGAGTTTGTGTTTCTGTATCTGAGATACCGACCTGGAAAAAATCAGTGTGCTCCTCACGTTCTCTGAATTTGCTATGGCGAAAATAGGAATCAATAATTAACTGGATCATCGAAAGCCACAGTGTAAAATAAACAAATGTGCCCGTCGGGTGGTTTACGATTATTTCCTGATAGTTTTCTAGCATTCTTTGTCTAATGATGCCAATTACTAAAATCTGTATTACCAACAGAGGATGAAACGAGAGTGTTCACGCTTATGGACCTTCTTGTTGCCGGACTAGTGCTGCACCATACGGCCAAGCGCTGAATTTAAGTGACGTTAGAGTATACAAGAACCTATTTCATCGTACGATCTATATCTTACATATATACCAGATCGTATCTACTTTTCTATCAAAGACAGACAAGTCTATGAATGATAAAGTCAACCAATAATGAAACTAATTGTAAGTTATGTTGCCCAAGGAAGAGAAATTAATTGCTTACTATATTTCTGAACGATGGCATAAATCAGGATTAGAAATAGTACAGAACGAAAAAAATTAAGAAATTGTTCAACGTGAGTTTGTTATAATGGAAAAACCTTCTTTTGCTATGTCAAAAGATCGTTACCGTTTCATTGACATCTGGACACCTTGTCAAGTTATATAAAGAACATGCAAGTCGCGCGCGAGCTCTTTGGTGCCTGAATTCCCGGAGAGTGAACATCGAAGAAGAACTTTAACATAAGGTAAATAAAAAAAAAAAAAAAAAATATCTACAATAACATTGAACTAGTAATTTCTAACGTCTTAATTACGTTAATACATGCGTAATACGTTCGAAAAAAATTTCTACTGTAACTTAGAAAATATAAAGGTTTGGCGAATACTTTATAGAAGAACTAATTTTCTTTGTGAATGTTTGTTATGTTAATGTATTGGCTAGTATGCTGTTTTAATTAAGTAACAAAGTGCTTACATCAGCATACTTGAATGCTTTCTACTGGTTGATCGATTAATTCTTTAGATACTATCGGTAATTTATTCTACTTAGTCAGATTGTTTTTCACTGACTCATAAATTTAATTAATAGCAACCGTAAGCGTTAGTTTTATCGGGTGTGTGATCTTCGTCCCTAGTGGATACTCGGATAACGTTTTCAAATAGCTACGCGACATCTACAAGCTGACATATTTATCAACCGAGTAATATGCCAGTCACTGATAATGTCGAGCAACTTTTTTACCACTGGCACTGACTGAATACAGGATAGACCGCACATTATATGAAACCTCGTATCTCACGTTCTGAAATACCGACCTCGACTAAAGCCAGGGTGTTTGATACGCCCTCTACGATTTGCTACGACGTATATAAGAATTGTAATGAATTCAATCATCGAAGATGATAAAAATAGACTTGTTGTTTTACGAGACACCGCATTATTGACCGAAGATTGGATATACGAGACATTAAATAGGACTATTGATTAAAGACAGAACAGACGTGACACTGAATAGAATTCCGCGTCTCATTTTCTGAAATACCGACCTCGAAAAAAAATCAGAGTATTTTTCGCGCCCTCTATAATTTATAAAGTTATGTCACGATCATTGTAATTGTTTAAATTAATGATTTCTTTCATATTATCTAATACTAACTAAGTTTTTGAAATATTTTAAATGGTATTTTTCAGTGACATATGAAAATGATGAAAATGATAAGAAACTCAACTTATTCCCTGGTTGAATACGAAAAAGCATTTTTGTATTATGTCTACTCTGCACTACGTTTGTGATAAGGAACGATAAAATGCAAGACTGCGATTCTATAGACTCATCGGTAACTACCGATTACTAATAACTATTTAAAACAACTGTCCTCTCATATTTATAAAAACAAAATCGCGAATGCAGCCAATTAGCTCATATTACTTGCTATATAACTCATAATTGTATCATATTTATAATATGATACAATTAGTAATTATATGTCAAATAACAATGAGTCCCAGGTCTCACCGCGAGGAGGTTGCTGCATGTGGAGACCCACGCTGAAAACAAATTTCAATTAAATCTTGAATTAATCGTACAACGCGATATGAGACCCTACTAAACCATAACGTTCATTATATTCGAACATATTTCCTATCTAATTCAATAAACCTACGATAAATCTGCAATAACGAGAAAGAAAAAGAAGCATCTTATGGAATAAATGTACCTTTCAACATCTTCAATACATTTGATGTACCTTGAGGTAACGTACATCTCTCTTGCAGGTCTTATGCAGAGCCCTGGAAAAAGCTTAAATTCACATTAGTTTCATCGAAACTTAAAGTTCTTTATAGACCCTACCTACATCAAAATTAAAGTTTTCCTGATTTGACTCTATAACTATAAAAAAATTTTAACGTTTCTTTCTAACACTAACCTGCGCCAAGTTCTATAGTTTTCTTATTAGCCCTATCTATTAGCAATTTAAACATATCTCTTTAGGGATCCCATATATCTAATGACCTAATGTTCTGAACTAAGTTTAAGTAGAAATTTACTTCCTGTCTGTAAAAATCTAAACTCCTTCAAGAATACTCATATAAAAATCAAAATATTTAAAGGAAAAGGAATGGGATATTGTATGTGTAGGATATTGTACGGGACATGTCCTCTTTCGTTGGTTCTCCGATGGTATCTGAAACAAACTCAAATAGGATAAGGTTTAGTAGAATTTTAAAAGAATTTTACAGTTATAATTCACAGCAGATAAGAATAAGTGTACTTTCTAGAAGTTGATAAATCTACAACAAACTTATTTATTTTATTATTATTAGTATGATAGAAAAAAGGTGAAAATTGAAGAGAGAACGTTTTAGACATAAAAAAAAAGATTAAATTATAAAAATAAATCATAGTATTTTCTTATATATCCACCATTTTATCATATTAATCAGAATTGTGCAAGTTTAAAGCAACTTGAATTTAAGTTTGAAATTAAATATTTCAATTTAGACTTTATGAAAGTTGGAAAATTTGTTTTAAATACGAAGATGAAAAAACAATCGATTAAAGTCACAATTTGCTTTATCAAATTATTTAATAATACATCTATACTTTCTTTTTATAAAATGAGTAACTTTTGTTCATTGCATTAAAAATTTCCGACAATTTTAATGTGTTCGTTTTTTTTTTTTTTTTTTTTCGTTTCAATGACTGTGTGGTGTGCAGTTTCAATTGGTCTCAGATATGACGTTTTCCGTACAATCTCTATGTCAATATATACAGCTTTTGCACAAATCACAAATTACAAATTAGAAAGATACTTTTTAAGAAATCGAACTCTACTATATCTTATTTTAACTTGGAACTTTTCTTTTAACTTTTTGGAAAGGCCAAACGATCTTTATTGTCAACGCGAAGAGTCGAACTCACGTCGAATTACATTCGTATAACGTTTTCTGTGCAAGATTCTTGAATATAAAACATTATCGCAAAGGAACCATTGATTTATGCACAGCAAATTGAAACATCTACAAAATTACTTTGTGCTTAATTAATCGAAAGTACTATGAACGGTAAAATTATAACTCTAATAACAAACGGTCACTGTTAATACCATTAAATAATGAAATAAGATCTTAATGGTATAATGGTATACTTCAAACAAATTAATAGACTACAAAATGTTATTGACTTCATTATCGTTATTTCCCATTTTCTTTTCATTTAGTAGAAAATTTTTATATCGTATAATTCAAATATATTGATATATCACCTTTCTTTTTTTTTCAAATACAATATATATGTTTTTTATGTTTTGTGCGTTTTGTAATTATGAAATAAAATCATCTATAATAATTTTAAGTAATGCAACCTCAAATTAAAAATATTCATCAGTATCGAATAGATATATTATTCAACAGTATTTCCATTAACAAACGCCCAGAGGGATGCTGAAAAAGAAAAAGATCCAATAGCCAGAAGGGCAATCCACTCGATAAAATACCCGAACAAACCGCGAGTGGAACATTTTTCTATTTCGCAACGCTAATTTATTAAGTCTATAATTATAAAATAGAAATTTCTCAAAATAAATCGCGAGGAGTGCTTTATAATATTTCCAACACTATATTAATTTGATATTGACAAAAAAAAGAAAAGAAAAAAAAATTAAGTGAAAATGAAAAATTCGCGGAAGTATACACCGCATTAGGGTGTTTTAATCATTAATCATTGACGCAACACTAAATAAATACTAATCTGTGCACTCAAGCCTCGACATACGCAACGCTAATATCGAAATGTCGTAGTGCAGCTACATTCAAAGCTGCTGATGTTTGACCACCTCTTTGCAACTGTCTTAGCTGCATTAGGTGATCCAGGAACAGGAACAGATTTCCACAATTCCAGTGGAAGAAGTTTGGGCATTTCGTAGACGCAACACTACGTATAAGAACGCGATCATTCGTCAACGCAACGCTAATCGAAAAAATTACTGAAACAATCCCGATGAAATATATCGCAACGCTAATCTATTAAGTCTATAATTATAAAATAGAAATTTCTCAAAATAAATCGCGAGGAGTGCTTTATAATATTTCCAACACTATATTAATTTGATATTGACAAAAAAAAAAAAAAAAAGAAAAAAAATTAAGTGAAAATGAAAAATTCGCGGAAGTATACACCGCATTAGGGTGTTTTAATCATTAATCATTGACGCAACACTAAATAAATACTAATCTGTGCACTCAAGCCTCGACATACGCAACGCTAATATCGAAATGTCGTAGTGCAGCTACATTCAAAGCTGCTGATGTTTGACCACCTCTTTGCAACTGTCTTAGCTGCATTAGGTGATCCAGGAACAGGAACAGATTTCCACAATTCCAGTGGAAGAAGTTTGGGCATTTCATAGACGCAACACTACGTATAAGAACGCGATCATTCGTCAACGCAACGCTAATCGAAAAAATTACTGAAACAATCCCGATGAAATATATCGCAACGCTAATTCTTAGGAGAAATTTAACACGAAGTTAATATTCATAGATGAAAAAATAAAAAAAATATTTCAACTATACGCGATGGTCAGAAATCGCAACACTACGAAATTAATTCGACGTTATAATGTAATTTTAATTCAATTTAAAATAAAACAAAATGTGACAAATTTAAATTCTATTCTCTAATAGATTCTGATAATTATTCACGATAGATAACACTGAATACAATCGCGATATCTTACAATACGTAACACTGAAGCAAACGCGTCTTTTCATCGCAACACTAATCCAAACCGAAGTGAGTACTTTTCCGCAACTCTAATTAGCAACGCGAAACTTGGATTCGCAACTCTAATTAGCAACGCGAAACTTGAATTCGCAACTCTGGTTCAAACCGTTAATTAATCATTCGCAACGCTAATTCAAAGACCGCGATTAGCCCAACATGGTGATGGGCCGACATGTACGTCGGCTGACAGACAAATCAGAAACAAATACTACTACAAATACTAAAGGCGAGCACAGTGACAAAGTAGTAACGAGAATGACTTTCCACGCTTTGGACCCAAATGATCCAGAGGGTGAAAAGCCATTGATAGTTGCCCTCTTGAGTGACAGTTTGCCGGGCCTCTTCGGCTCGTAGCCTCTTCTTTCTTCGAGCGCGATGCCCGCTGAAACTTACATCTAGGCTCGAGACTTTCTAAATCGCAAACTAAAAAATAACTTACAAAGGTGAAATAAAAATGTGAATCGCGGAAGCTAAACCAAGCGCACATGGATGAACAACGATCATACCGATCGCTGTCCGTTCGCACGTACATGCTCGAGCAATAAACGTTCGTGTCGAAACCTACTCGCGACCACGACCGCGGAATTCAAAAAATCGATGGGCAAAGCCAAAGACGATGGCATGTCCCATTCGTGCCAGCTTTACCGTCGATTTTTCAAATAAAATTTCCTGAAACAGGTTGGGCACGCGAAAACGCGCCTACCCGACGAGAGACTGTGCCAACCTGCCCGGCCCTACCTACTTATAGTAAACACTCATACCAGAAAATATGCTACCTATCCTACCCGGAAACCTCTATTTAAAACTGAAAAAATAGCAAAACAAGCACACCAACACATTCACTCCACGGTTCTCATACATAACCCGGGCGCAAAGGCCTACACTAGAGAGACGTCCCGGGACGCCTCCGACACCCGAGTTCAATATACAACATGCACACTCTAATGGTACGTACCATTTTCCTGAAATCGACTGACAAAGGCTAGCGACCATTGCGTACAATGCGGTAAAAGATAATCTCAATTTTAATTACAAATATTCATAATTCAGAGAGTGTGTCTGTTTCTCAAAGACATTGTAGATGGTACGAAATGTGGTACCATTTATTATAATTTAACAATTGAATTAATGATACTAATATCTCTGTTTCCCTGTATTAGATAACGAATATTTATTTTTACAGGTTGTGATTGAAATGATATTTGTGTGAATTAATGTTTTATTATTTAGATTTATAGTAAATGGAATAAATACTAAACGACGCAATTCCACAGCCTAACCACACACACACTATGTGGAAAGTACGTCGTGCACGATACGCTAACTCACCGTCAGTCGCTAACAAATCATTATAAAAGATCAATGGTCATCGTACTTATTGCCTTTCTCTCACCCAAGTAGCACCTGGGCACGTGAGTGAGATCCTGGCAATGAATACGGAAGGGGTTAAACCTGAAAATCCTAACTAAAAAACGTATTGGTTAATCTAATTTGTGTTTAACGGGCTAATCGTTCTTTATTTTGCATTCTCCAACTTTATCTCTATTACTATCACTGTATACTCTAGATTATTAATTTATTAATTTATCAAAACACTAATATTGAATTTATTTATAGAAAACAGAAGAAACAAGATGAATGTAATATAATAATTCATTAAAATAATTGACTCTATGAAATATCGAAATTCCATTACAAAAGAAACAAATTGACAATGAATAAGAAATTTATTTAATAATTGACTCAATGTTAGATATTATTGTAAACAACCTCAGGTAATTCCTTTGTCAAAGCACAATTTCGAAAGCGTAAAAGCAATGTTCAATACTTGTTGCTTTGGTTCCAAAATTTGCCTGTCGCGAAATTTCTTCTTGCACATAAAATTCAATGCATTTTTGTACGGCAGGACTAAACTTTACTGTCTCTATATGTATATTTTAAATTAATATTCAAATTAAAAAATGAATTACAAACAATTGTAACAATTGTAACAACAAATTACAAACAAAAATGAATTACAAAATGACAAACAATGAAATCCATCGCAGTAATGCCATCGGAGAATAGAAGGTGAAATAAAAAATGATTTACTATCGTTATTATTAAATATGCAATAATTGCAATTTTTAATACAACGAAGTCGGAGGGCATCCGACTTCATCGCTACGAAATATTTAATTAAATCATTGCAAATCTCAGTACATGTACATTTTTAATACATTCCAACTTTAAAAGTGATTATAGTGAACATACATACATATCTTCAATCACGAATATTCAACTTAATTGTTAATATAATACCGTTTGTATGAGTTAATACCATTATTAATATTGTTAGTGTAAAATTTGTCAGTATCATGTAATTAATATAAAAAAAAAAGAAAAAAAAAACGCGATGTGCAAGAAGACCTATCCTGAACTAATAAATAATACATAGAAAAAGAAAATGTTACTACTCACGGGTATAATAAATACCCGCGGTCACTGTGCTCGCAAAAAGAAGCTACGTAATACAACCAGTCACCCGTGCCGATTCGGACCTTTCGTCCTACGACATGATTGAGTGACCGGAGGAACAAAAATGCATGCGACTCACGATAAGATGCGAGGAACGTAGTCATCGATGCTTTGATAACCCAGGGAAAGTCGTCGTGAAGACCGTCATCAAGGAGGAGCCATGCAATCTCACCATGGAAAAAACTGTAACAATGCATGGAATATTATAATTTGTTATGACGTCAATTAATTGGAAAATTTGAAGTAGTGGAATATTAATCTCTATTAATCTCTATTAAAATTCTAATGACAATATTCAAATCAGGAGTAGCAAATTGAATTATAAGCAATAGAATTAAATGAAGTAGAGATTACAAAATTACTTACATTTTTGGCCTTTGAAGCCCCGCTAGATCCTTTTTAGGAAGCAGAAGGAAGAGAAAGGAGTGATAAACCTTTAACAAAATAATATATGCGTGAATAATTTATTTTGAAAATTAAGTAATAATGCAGCAAAAACATTAGATAACGTAATATGAAGCATTATGTAAACCTTGAATCAGACTTGTTTTTTTCTTCATTTTGAATAATTAAAGCAAAATACAAGGAATAAGATTAATTGAAGTACGATATGCAAAGATACTTACATGCTTAGTTTTGAAGCATCACTGCGTCCTTTCCGAAGCACAGGAAAAAGTGGAAATTATGAAAAACTGAAACAAAACATATGAAATATTATAATTTGTTCTTAAATATATATCGTTCATTGTTAGAGAAGTCTAAGGTAATGAAAAATAAAACTCTATTCAAACTTGAAATTTTAATAACAATAAAAATTGAAACCATGTTAAAATCTAATTACTATAAAAATTGGAACGCTAAAGTAACGATTTTTAAACTAGGAATAATGATAATCTTATCATTTCTGAAGCATGTCAAAGACTTTCATTTTGTATTTCAATACTATAACTTTTAGATTATATTTCAATGGAAATTAATAATAGTTCGATCAAAAGAAGTATAAAAAAAGAAATTAGTATAGAATATACAGAAATACTTACATTCTTGAATTCCAGGAGAGGCTGTATCCTCTTGCGAAACCTGCGACTCTACTACCGAAAGCGAATGTTTAAAAAGAAAAAGAAAAGAAAAGACTATTAACGCGTCCGTTTAAGTAACATTCGGCGAACACACTGACTCTAATTTCGCGTACATATAGAATATAGAGCTATAGAGCTATTGTGCTCTAGAAAATATAAACATGTTATTACGTAGCAAACACTGACTCTATCGATCGCATTGCGCGCGATCACAAAAAAAGGTCGCACGTCTGAAAAAAAGTTGTATTAGCAGAAAGATGGGGAGGGGTAGAGGGCAGGCTGTTCGTTTACGAAATACTGTTGTTTCTCGAAATGTATGTTACTCTACATATACCGAATATTATTCATTCTTCACGGGCGAACAGATATTACATATACGCATTAAGAAAACGGAATATACGTGTTTATATTTCTAAATATATTCTATTCTAAAATATAACACCAATTCTTTCTTCAGAATGAATTCAATAGTGAATGTTCGTTTTCAGAGTTTGAAATATGGTTTCTGCACTTTATCATGTTTGTTATGTTGCACTTTATAAAGATTCGACAATGCTTAAATTAAACTTTCTTGTCTAAACGTGCCTAAAGTGTTCAGAGTGTATATCTAATCTTGTACAGAAATACGTTTGAATACGTTTTCTTGTTCAGATTCTTTCAAGAAAACAATAAACTTATTTTCTCGTTCCGATATACAAAAATATAATAATTTCGCAATAAATTGAACAACAATTAACAATTAACAATTAAATGATTTGCATAATTTGCTATATATTGATATAAAGACATTAATTAATTACTTAATAATATATTCGTTTATTAACGATAATGTACATACTCGAAACATTTTTATATGTGAACAATTTTAAATGCCATTTCTTTAACTTCTTCTTTTCATCTTAATATTTTCAAATTACAAAATAATGTTATTATATGCCAATTGTATGTTATATAGCAATTATTTAGCAAATATCGATTACTATTGATCGAATAAAAAGAGAAAATAACCGTGTACGTACGTTCGCTTTGTTGTAATACCTCAATCATTACCAAATCTGCATGAGAAATCAACGACTCGATTTACTAATAATCATTTATAACGTCCATCCTGTATCATTGTATCGTTAATCGCTTGTGGTGTCTACGATGTGAACCCCTATTCTTTCAGTCATGTGACCAGCCAATAATCTATACAAAAGAAAACCAACAATTTCAAATAAATGTACGATAAAACCAATAATTTACAATAATGAAACCAATTATAGTGAAATAAAGTAGTAATAGAACGCAAATTCTTTCTCAAATGCCGCTAATATAAACGAACGATAACTGTAATTTATCAAATACGCAGCGAACAATGAAAGTAAAAGAAAATTTCGGGATACTATTTAATTTTACTAAGATTATAATCAATAACCGATTAAATACGAACGTACTATTTGAATGGAGCAGATAGAAATAAACAGGATAACGCTCGACGAGACAGGTTTTCGCTCCAAAACGATCCACAGCTATCAAAAGTACGTCACCTCGCGTCACCTTCTTCCATCAAACTACGACTTTCCGATATTTCGAACCAATAAGAACGCTCTATATTACGCGACGATAGATTGCGCCAATAGGAAAATTCGATTCGTTTGACAATATTCTGCGCCAATAGGGGCTCTTGATTTTCGTATACACGAGCGCGCGCAAATTGAATGTATTCGAACAGTTAAATTGATGAAATTGAGGAATAGAAAACATATTTAAGACAATGTAACTCAGTAACAATTACGAATAAGATTATTTTCAAATGTTAAACAAATATATAGTATTAGTATATCAGTATATTACTTAATTATTCATACAATTATTAGTAAATATATTTCAATAATTCAAACATTGTAATAAATAGAAAAACGTGACAAAAATGTTAGCAATTTAGAATGGTCTTTGAAAACTACTACTATCATGTTTACTATCATAAAAAAAAGAGAAATTTCTTTAAATGAAAATAATTTATTATCATTATTTACTTTGCTATTAATTGATGTATATTTATTATTTTAACATGATATTATATTAAGAAGTAAAACAAACTTGTGCGTGTAAGAACATATTAGACTCATATATATTTAATAATTAATTGTTGAACGATGGTATATGCTTAGAATTAAGTTATGAAAATTGATAAATTCTTATAAAATATTATGATGCATCATTAAAGTAGAAAATATTTGTAAAAGAATGCCGAAAAATCAATAATTATTACAAATTATATTATTATATAGATTCTTTCTTTTTGGGACTCTTGACCACTGGTCAACTTCATCTTTGGCTATTATAATAAAATTATGTTTGAAATAAACTGGTATTGAATATAGATCAAGATAGTTTTACGTCGAAAAGTAGTACCATAGAAATGCAAATTTAGTTTCAGCTGACAAAAATATAAAAATTATAAAAATGGTTATTATAATAGATTGCTTGAAGGCGTCAATTTACAATAAGAATTTAAGAATTATTAAATTCAACTGTGTTATAATGAAAAAACCAACTTTTAAGATACCAACAAACAGTTACCGTTTGATTGACATTTCAATGCATTATCAAGTGCATGACAGAATTATATAAGGAACACGCTTCTCGCGCGCGAGCTCTTTAGTGCCTAAACTTCCGGAGAGTGAACATCGAAGAAGAACTTTAACATAAGGTAAATAAAAAAAAAATATCTACAATAACATTGAACTAGTAATTTCTAGCGTCTAAACCATTAATTTATAACATTTAAGCTATTAATTTATAGCATTTAAGCTATTAATTTACTACATTTAAACTATTAATTTATAGCATTTAAACTATTAATTTATAGCATTTAAACTATTGATTTATAGCATTTAGATTGTTATTTTATACATTTAAGCCATTAATTTCTAACATTTAAACTATTAATTCACAACATTTAAGCTATCAATTTACAACATTTAAGCTATTAATTTACAACATTTAAACTATTAATTTATAGCATTTAAACTGTTATTTTATACAGTAAAGCCATTAATTTTTAACATTTAAACTATTAATTCACAACATTTAAGCTATCAATTTACAACATTTAAGCTATTAAATTATAGCATTTAAACTGTTAATTCACAACATCTAAGCTATTAATTTACAACAGTTAAGCTATTAATTTATAGCATTTAAGCTATTAATTTACTACATTTAAGCTATTAAATTATAGCATTTAGACTGTTATTTTATACATTTAAGCCAATAATTTATAACATTTAAACTATTAATTCACAACATTTAAGCTATTAATTTACAACATTTAAACTGTTATTTTATACATTTAAGCTATTAATTTACTACATTTAAACTATTAATTTATAGCATTTAAACTGTTATTTCATACAGTAAAGCCATTAATTTCTAACATTTAAACTATTAATTCACTACATTTAAGCTATTAATTTATAACATTTAAAGTGTTAATTTATAACATTTAAGACATTTATTCATAACATTTAAGCCATTAATTTCCAACGTTTAAGCCATTAATTCATAACATTGGAGCTATTAATTTATACATTTTAGCCATTAATTTATAACATTTATGCTATTAATTTATACCGTTTAAGCTATTAATTTATAACATTTAAATCATTAATTTGTAATATTCAAACTATTAATTAATAACATTTAAGCTCTTAATTTACATCATTTAAACTGTTAATTTATTACATTTATGCCATTAATTTATAACGTCTAAACCATTAATTTCCAACATTTAAACTATTAATTTATAACAATCAAACCGTTGATTAACAACATTTGAACCATTACTTAAGAACAATTAAAGCATTAATTTATAATATTTTGGCCACTACTTAATGACACGTATATCATTAATTTAAAACAATCAAACAATTAATTGACAACTTTTAAACCATTAATTCATAATACTCCAACAAATAATTAACAACGTTTAAGCAACTAATTAATAACAATTAAACTATTAATTTATAACAATTGATCCAATAATTAACAACATTTAAAACATTAATTTATAACAATCAAACTATTCTTCAAGGAATGAATAAGTCTCTCGGTAACAGCTTAATAGATCCTTTGATAGATCTAACGAAGAAATATCTAACCGCGATTACAGCCAATTAGTTCATATTATTCGCTATATAATTAATATCTGTATCATGTACAGCGATGCTGGCGGTATTGAAGAAAAAAAGCTATTTTATGTTACAACTATAACGAGTAAATTTACTCGTTTAACTTGACAGGAATTAAAAAGGAACCCGACCTTTAAGTAAGCATTAAATAAGAATTTTAAATATCGCAGACAGTGATGTAGGTGTTATTCAAGAAAAAAGAACATTTTGTTTTGTAATTAACATGAGTAAACGAACGAATATCGATAATATAATATAATGCTTAACATGAATTTTACCTGTCCGATTACTTAATATCTTAACTTATTTCACAGTAACGTCATCGACTGCCGTTAGGCTTTTTCTCACTTTTTCTACAAACTAATTGATAGTCGAAAACTAGTATCAAAGAAGTGCGATATTAGTCTTAGCTTGTAGAAACTATTAAAATGATAAAAAAGGGTATCGTATTAAATCGTTGAAGGCGCCAATTTACGATAAAAATTAAGAAATTGTTCAGTTTGATTTTGTTATAATGGAAAAACCGCCTTCTGCTATGTGAAAAAATCGTTACCGTTTGATTGACATCCCGACACCTTGTCAAGTTATATAAGGAACACGCTTCTCGCGCGCGAGCTCTTTAGTGCCTGAACTTCCGGAGAGTGAACATCGAAGAAGAACTTTAACATAAGGTAAATAAAAAAAAAAAAAATATCTACAATAACATTGAACTAGTAATTTCTAACGTCTAAACCATTAATTTATAACATTTAAGCTATTAATTTACAATATTTAAGCTATTAATTTACAACATTTAAGCTATTAATTTATAACATTTAAACTATTAATTCACAACATTTAAGCTATCAATTTACAACATTTAAGCTATTAAATTATAGCATTTAAACTGTTATTTTATACACTAAAGCCATTAATTTCTAACATTTAAACTATTAATTCACAACATTTAAGCTATTAATTTACAACATTTAAACTGTTATTTTATACATTTAAGCTATTAATTTAGTACATTTAAACTATTAATTTACAGCATTTAAACTATTATTTTATACATTTAAGCCATTAATTTACAACATTTAAACTGTTATTTTATACATTTAAGCTATTAATTTACTACATTTAAACTATTAATTTATAGCATTTAAACTGTTATTTTATACAGTAAAGCCATTAATTTCTAACATTTAAACTATTAATTCACAACATTTAAGCTATCAAATTACAACATTTAAGCTATTAAATTATAGCATTTAAACTGTTATTTTATACATTTCAGCCATTAATTTCTAACATTTAAATTATTAATTTATATCATCTAAACCATTAATTCATAACATTTATGCCATTAATCTAAAGCAATTACTCCATTAGTTCTTAACAATTATACCAATAATTTATAACCATATCCTTCCATTAATTCAAAGTAATTATGCTCTTAATTTATAACAGTTGCACCATTAATTGGAAGCGACTCTACATTCATTGATTTAAATCAATACCATCAATTCGTAGTGAGAAAATTAATGATTTATTTTGTTTTATTTAATATTGACGAAATCTTTCAAGTCTCTGAAGTACTATTGTATTTCTATATAGCATTATTTTTTAATTTTAAATACAGTATTTAATTTCTCATGTCACTACTTCATATAAAACCAATGGTAACGCAGAGTGTACCTATTGGGTGTCTATGGATGAGATGTAATTTTCCATGTCTGCACAAAACCAAGGAAACAACACCGCATTCATGGAATCAAGGAAGCAGGTGTAATTTAATCCAAGGAAACGACATCTCACCATTCATCCATACGCACTACAATTGGTACCTTGCATGGTTTCGTTTCTTCAGATTCACGTACTACAGCTATTCCAATTAATAAATTTCAATACACGTTACTTCTTTGTTATAAAATAATTTTACATCTTTGCTTCCAATGCTTAAAAACTCTTTATTGTAAATGGGACCCGAGCGTAGTTACCTCCTCGTGGTGGGTCCCGGTAATTGGTATCGTTTTTCAAATAATAACACACCAAGTACTATTTTGAATATTAGTATTATTATTTGACAAACGATATCAAGCTAAAAACTACTTGAATATAGTCTGGTCTTGATCATCCAAAATATTTTTGGTGATCTAGACTGGACTAGTACCCCCCCGTGGGGGCACCGTGGGACACCGTGGGACACCGTGGGACACCGTGGGACACCGTGGGACACCGCGGGACACCGCAAGACACCGTGGACACCGTGGGATATGTCTTCACTCTGTCAAATCCATTCTGAGCCCATTCTGTACAATGATACTTATCTGACTTGGAACGAAATATAAAAATCTATTCTTTTTCTCCACTGAACCTTGCAGTTATTTTGTGCACGATAGTGCGTCGCGTGGGTCCATTAATTCTTTCGAAAGATCGCGAACGAACGAGTTCGCGCCGCGATTTTTCTTTCATTGTCTGTTTGTTCCGGCTTCTTCTTGTTTCCCCATTTTTAAGGGAAGATTATTGTGGTCATGTTAGAGTTTATAACTTCTCGATATTTTCAAAAGTTTAGAGTTGCGAAAATAAAACTTTAACCAGTTCAGTGCAACGACTCGTATGTCCCTTTTGCAAGGCACGAAATTGTATACGCAGTGTCAATAGCTTCGCTTTCTTTCGCTCGTTACTAACCCCAATCTATTGGGGGCGTCGTTTTTTAATTACGTTTTTGTTGTTGTGTAAATTTCGTTATTAATATGGTTTAATTAATACACGTTTATTTAACGATTCATTGAACATTAAGATAATGAAATAAAGTGGTTGTCCGAAACTTTCTGTTTTAATTTTCCTTCAGTCGTCTATTTATTAAATGATACTGTTACTATATTAACTTCTAATATTAGCTTCTTTCGTAAGCTTGTATAATAAAATTTGGGTTTGACTGTGATCTCATTTAATTATTTTATACATCTGTTTTAATTTCTAGTTATTTTCTGTCTAAGTTATTTATCGATAGTAGAGATAATATAAAAGTAACAGGGAAATTAACATACGAACACAAAGACTATTAACGATCAATTCGATGAATTTTTATGGTCAATTTAATGATCAATCCGATAAATTTATTTTAACTAAGACAGTTTTGTATAAATAATTCTGTTGTCTTTTTATTCGAGCATGGGTAACGTTTGATATACAATTTATATTTATTTTAAAATATATTTGATACATATTTCACAATAGATAATTTCTTAATTATTTGGAATACTAAGACGAAAGTAAAGACGATTAAATAAATTATTCTATTTCCGATGTATGAAATTATTCTCTTATTTCAAACGAATTGTTAACGAATTATCTTATTGTTTCAAATTGAGTTATACCATCATAAACTTGCAACTTGGTAACAATTAGATTGAAATACCTCGAAACAAGGTTTCGCGCGCGTTTGTGCAGTATTCTTTAAGTATATTTAGTGGCGAACTTTTGAATTCTTGCAAATATTTTCCAATATTTATAACACGCGACTATAGTGTATCAGTGGAATGTATATTTCGTATTCTAATAACGAAAATTCACAGTATATATTCCAATTGCGAACAGTATAATTCTTGTAAACGATTACATCGTATTCACGGTATTCGCAAGCATTTGTTCCTTATCGAGAAATATCTCACAATTTTTAACTTATATTTCTCATATTTGTTCCGATTTCTTAATAATAACATACAAGTCTAAAAAAATAGCAGTATTTTCTAAATAAACGTTCGATAGGAAAAAGAAGAAAATTGTCAAAACGACGTTTCGCTTCTTTTTCCACTCCCTCCCGCCCCCGCCCTTAAAAAGCTTTATTTTCAGGGAATATTTGTGACCGCGCGCAATGCGGTTGTAGAGTCAGTGTTTGCTACGCGATAATTTCTTTTCAATATTTTAAAATCACGATAGTTTTCATTAAATTCGATCGAATAGTCACACGCGAAAGTAATAAAGTTTTATTAATTAAATTTATACGCGATATTAGAGTTCTTGTTCGCCGATTATAATTTAAACGGTCGCGATAACGTAGTCTTTTATTTTTCTTTTTTTATATTTATTTTTTTTGAATATTCGTTTTCGGTATTAGAGTCAGTGCCTCCCTCAAGAGGATAAAGCCTCTCCAGGAGCTCAAGAATGTAAGTAGTTTTATATATTGTATTTTAATTCGTTCTATTTATTATATTTTGTTTGAAATATTGTTAATTCTAAAATAAAAACGATTGATATTTTAGAAAGCTATAAATGTCCTTTTTAATTGAAACGAAGTCTTAAAGTCTTAACATTAAAGTACAATAAAACTGTCTTATACGTATAAAAAATGACTGAATGTTTTATTCTCAAACTCTTATATTAGATTTCCAATTTACATACTTATTAGAGTTTAGTCTTTATTATTCCTAAATTTTCAAGTTTGTTATTATGTATTAACGATATTAATGATATTTTATGTTTTGTTATAGACATATCACAGCTTCAACTGCTTTGTCTTGTTTGGGAATGCTGCAATGGTGGCTGAAAAGCCAAGAATGTAAGTATTTTTACATATCGTGCTTCAATTATGTTCTGTACATTTTTCTTTGATCACTATCAATTAAGAAATGCAATTCGATTGAAAATTTGGGAGGTTAGCATTTTCTCAGTTTATTCTTTCATTAAAAACATATTTCACAAATCATTAGATTCCTAATTTTTAGATTTTAAACTTTCATATTAGAGTTTTACTTTTTATACTTATCAAAGATTATTAGATTTTCAATCTTTCTTACTACCAAAGTTACTAAACTTAATAAACCTTCGTTTTTCATTATCTCCAACTTGTTAAATAATCAGCAATCACTCATCGTGTTTTGTTCTGTAACAGATTTTTCGCAACCTCCATTTCCACCACTGGACCTTACACGGTTCCCGCCTGATGTCAGTCTCCCTGATGATATTCCCTGAGTAGCGCAGCATCCATGGTAACGTCCTCTGTTTCTCCGCTTCGAACGGTGAGTCGCATGCATTTCCGTTCCTCCGGTCACTCAATCATGTCGTAGGACGAATGGTCCGAATCGACACGGGTGACTGGTTGTATACGTAGAATTTTTTTGCGAGCATAGTGACCGCGGGTATTTTTTATACCCGTGAGTAGTAACACTTTTTTTTAAATTTATTAATTTAGGATAGGTCTTCTTGCACAACGCGATTATAATAATTAGTTTTCCAATAATTAGGTTAGGGATATACATTTGAGAACATATTGGTGCTATTTATGCATATGCATGTTAATATTCCGTATGAATTTTGCAAATGGCAAATCTACCTATCTATCTACACGAATATACCTGTATGACATACATATACCTGATCTTAATCAACGAATCGATGGTGACGATATGAAGTCACGTTCGTTTATTTCATTTCGATTAGAATTTAAAATACGAGTTAAAATTCAGTTTTTTTCCCGTACAAAAATGTGTGAAATTATACGTGCAAGAAGACACTTCGCGACAGGCAGATTTTTGAATCAAAGCAATAATTTTCAACACTGCTTCTGCACTTTCGAGTATGTGCTTTGATAAAGAGATCGCCTGAGATTGTTTCTTTTTTAATAATATATTTAGAGTCGATAATTCCATTTGATCGAGTCTCAGTCTTTTTCAATTAACGCTACCTTTTTTGCAATATTAAAATTTTGTTCTGATTTATTAAATTAATAAAGTAGAGTTACTTGGTTCCTGTTAAATTAATAAAGTAGATTTAATCAGATACGAAGTAGTAAAATATGAAATCAAAGAACGTTAGTCCGTTAAATAAGAATTACACAAACTAATCATATTTTTAGATCAGGATTTTCAGGTTTAACCCTTTCCGTGCCCATTGTCAGGACCTCATTCACGTGCCCAGGTGCTACTTGAATGGGAGAAAGACATTGGGCACGATGATCTAGAATTAAGCAACGTAATAATTTCTCAGCGACCGACGATGTGTTAGTGTATCGTGCACGACGTATTTTCCACATTATGTATGTGTGTTGTTAGGCCGTGGAATTGCGTCGTTTTTTCTCATTCGTTAAAACTTGAAATATTAAAAATGTCGAGACATATATCGATTCAATTTACGTCTCGATACAATCACAATTTCTGATAATATCATCCACGCGATTAAGTGTAACCACGCTTTAAATATTGCCGTCAATTACAATTATAATTCCAAGTTTACTTACATTTATTTTAACGATATCATTTCCTCAGACGTGTTTCATCACGTTTTACGCAATGGTCACTAGCCTTCGTCGGTCGATTTCAGGAAAACGGTACGTACCTTAGAGTGTGCATGTGTATGTTAAGCTCGGGTGTCGGAGGCGTCCCGGGACGTCCTCTCTAGTGTAGGACCTTTGCACCCGGGCGTTTGTGTGAGAACCGTGGAGCGAGTGTGTTGGTGTGCTTGTTTTGCAATTTTTTAAATATAGCGCTAGGTAGGATAGGTAGTATACTTTCTGGTGTGTCTGTTAATTTTAAGTAGGTAGGGCCGGGCAGGTTGGCACAGTCTCTGGTCGGGTAGGCTCGTTTTCGCGTGACCAACCTGTTTCTGGAAATCTGATTTGAAAAATCGACGGTGAAACTGGCACGAGTAGAGCATGCTCTCGTCTCTGGTTTTGCCTGTCGATTTTTCGAATTCCGCGGTCGCGGTCGCGAGTGGGCGAACGAACGTTTATCGCTCGAGCACGCACATGCGAGTGGGCAACGATCACCGCTGTGATCGTTGGTCAGTCCATGCGCACTTCAATCAGCTTCCGCGGTTTATATTTTTATTTCACCTTTATAAGTTTTTTTTTTTGTTTGCGATTTAGAAGTCTCGAGCTTAGATTTAAGTTTCAGCGGGCATTGCGCCCGAAGTAAGAAGAGGCTATAAGCCGAAGAGGCCCGGCAAACTGCCACTCAAGAGGGCAACTACTAATGGCTGCCCATCCTCTGGGTCATCCAGAGCATGGGAAGTCATTATTGTTACTACTTTGTCACTATGCTCGCTTTTAGTATTTATAGTAGTAGTAGTAGTAGTAGTAGTAGTCTTTGATTTTTTGACCGACGTATATATCGGTCCATCGTCCCATTGGGCAAATCGCGATTTTTCTTATTAGTGTTGCGGCAAATTAATTACGGGTTGTATTGGAGTTGCGAAATAATATCGCGGCTATTCATTAGTGTGGCGAGAACACGATTACGGTTTGAATTAGAGTTGCGATAAAATGATAATCGCGTTTGCTTTAGAGTTGCGAATTAAGATATCGCGATTGTCCTTTGCAAATTTTATTATGAATTTATAGAATTTCTTATAGAACTATACGTATCAGAATTTATCCTGTTTTCTATTGTTTAAAATTAGATTATACAAATGTTAATTTTCAATTAATTTTATAGTATTGAAAGTTTCAGTATCAGAATATTTGAAGCAGCTTTTTCATATAGTAAATAGTAATTTTTATTAAATTCACTATAAGAGTTAGCGTTGCGATATTGTTGCATCGCGAGTTCTACTTATTTTTCCCTGTAGCGTTGCGATAACGAATGATCGCGTTTTCTTAAGTAGAGTTGCGTTTATAAAATGCCCAAACCCTCCGACTGCATTTGTCGGACATTGTTCCTGGATCACACGATACAGCTGTAAGAGCTGTGCAAGTGTGATCCTTCATCGGCAACCTCCTAAATGGTTGCACTACGATATGTCAGCCCTCCACTCGTGATTTTTCTTATTAGTGTCGCGATGAATTAATTTCGGGTTGTATTAGAGTTGCGAAATAACATCGCGACTTTGCATTAGTGTGGCGAGAAAACGATTACGGTTTGAATTAGAGTTGCGATAAAAGGATAATCGCGTTTGCTTTAGAGTTGCGAATTACGATATCGCGATTGTCTTTTGCAATTTTTAGAATCTTCCCTGCTTTCTATTGCTTAAAATTAGATTATAAAAGTGTTCAATTAATTTTATAGTATTGCAAGTAGCAATACCAGAATATTTGAAGTATCTTTTTCATAGAGTAAATAGTAATTTTTATTGAATTCACTATAAGAGTTAGCGTTGCGATATTGTTGCATCGCGAGTTCTACTTATTTTTCCCTTTAGCGTTGCGATAACGAATGATCGCGTTTTCTCAAGTAGAGTTGCGTTTATAAAATGCCCAAACCCTCCGACTGCATTTGTCGGACACTGTTCCTGGATCACACGATACAGCTGCAAGAGCTGTGCAAGTGTGATCGTTCATCGGCAACCTCCTAAATGGTTGCACTACGATATGTCAGCCCTCCACTCGTGATTTTTCTTATTAGTGTCGCGACAAATTAATTTCGGGTTGTATTAGAGTTGCGAAATAACATCGCGGCTTTGCATTAGTGTGGCGAGAAAACGATTACGGTTTGAATTAGAGTTGCGACAAAAGGATAATCGCGTTTGCTTTAGAGTTGCGAATTACGATATCGCGATTGTCTTTTGCAATTTTTAGAATTTTTCCTGCTTTCTATTGTTTAAAATTAGATTATAAAAGTGTTCAATTAATTTTATAGTATTGCAAATAGCAATACCAGAATATTTAAAGTAGCCTTTTCATATAGTAAATAGTAATTTTTATTGAATTCACTATAAGAGTTAGCGTTGCGATATTGTTGCATCGCGAGTTCTACTTATTTTTCCCTTTAGCGTTGCGATAACGAATGATCGCGTTTTCTCAAGTAGAGTTGCGTTTATAAAATGCCCAAACCCTCCGACTGCATTTGTCGGACACTGTTCCTGGATCACACGATACAGCTGCAAGAGCTGTGCAAGTGTGATCGTTCATTAGCAACCTCCTAAATGGTTGCCTCTCGATATTAGTGTTGCGTATTGCTTAAATACGTGTGCGTAGATTTATACTTATTAGCGTTGCGTCTCAAATTTCGGGAATTATCACTCTTTTTTTTTTTTTAATTATAGATTAATTGATGTTGCACATATAACAAAGCACTCTTCGCGTTTGATTTTGAGAATTTTCTGCTTCATAAATATTAGTAAATTAGCGTTGCGAAACAAGGATATTCAGTTCCACTCTCGGCGCGTTGATCGGGTTTATATAGAGTGGAAGACGATCGAATTTTAGTAGCCCTTCTGGCTACTGCTTTGTTTCTTTTTCAGCGCCCCTTATCAATGCACCCATTATTACTACGTTTATTACTGAAAATACTGCTATAAGAGATATTCCTTTGTCAGCGTTAACATTACCATGACTGTTAAAATACAGAACTTTATAATGAATGTATAATATGTATATACATTTACATGTATGAAATTGTGAGCGATTTCATGCGTAACAAAGTATTATAATGAAATATCTTAACGTTGCTACGAAGGCTTGAAATGTTTTTTAAAACCTAATTCATTGCGATTGGAATTAATGCTGGTGATTGTTCGTTCTTAGAATCATAACTTTTAGAATCTTTCTGACCGCGATATTTTCAATCTTTTAAAAGTAATATAGAATTTTATAAATATTCGAATTTCATTTGCATGAAACAAAAGTTCATTCGCGATCATCGTTCGTTTGTAACAAAAATTCTACATGAAATGATTTATGTGCGTATCTTTACTATGTTGCAAGTCACTATGTTGTTATAACAAATAACCGGTACTGTTAAAAGTTAAAAGACAAAGCAAGTGATTTTATAATAATCGTGTTTTCTCTCATCTTAGTTATTCCAAATGAACTTTTCAATTTTTGATTCAGTTTAAATTCAATTACTTAAAATTCTTGTTTTCAACGTAACCCTAGTTTCGATTAAAAAGATACAAATGATTCTCTATATTTGTTAGAATTTAATCAATAGTAATTCGATCAATAATTTACCATTAGTAGCAGTTTATTTTTCATGTATCAAATTTTCTCGTTTTAAAGATGCCTGCTTCTTCCATATATAAAATCCAGTAAATGAGTTTGATTCAGATTTATGAATTTACAAAAAATACATTTTAGTTACATATTTGAACATTTCATCGCGTATTAAATATTTATGCTAGATACCCAAATGATTTTTCTTTCATTGTCTGACTGTTCAGGCTTCTTTCTGCCCCCCCCCCCCCTTTTTTAAAGAAGCATATTGCGGCCACGTTGGAGTGTATAACTTTTCGATATCTTCGTAAGATTAGTACAACGAGTCGTATGTCTCCTTTGCAAGGCTCTAAATTGTACATGCACTGTCAATAGTTTCATTTTTCTTCTTTCGTTCCAAGTTAGACAAATGTATCTTTGATACCGAATGTTGCCAGTACGGTTGCGAATTATTGTACAATGTTTGTACGCGATCGATGTAGTCGTTTTCGCAAATTAATCAGCAGATTAATTTTTGGAAACCGACTACATCGCTCAGTACAAATATTGTACAATAATTCGATACCAAGTTAAAAACTGCGCTAATACAGTCCAGTTTGGATCACCAAAAGCCGCGAAAAGAATTTTGGATGATCTAAACTGGACTGCAACGTGGGACGCTGTGGGACGCCGCGGGACACCGTTGGACACCGTTGGACATCGCTGGACACCGTTGGACGCCGTGGGACATATTAGGACACCGTGGGATGCGTGCGTTTTAGCCTTAATTAATCATAAGATAGATATCTATGTTATGTGCATTGTAAGCCCATTCCGTTCAAAGATACTTATCCATTTTGGAACGATAAATATAAATCTCGTCTCTCGCGATCCCCTCGCTTACCACATTGGAAAAATTGTTCCCGCGATTTATTGATTCACGGTCGCTCAGTTCTTTCAAACTATCGCGTGGCGTACTCGCTCGCGCGTATTCCGGGTGCGTGCGGGTCAACGTGCACTGGACAACTCTTTGGATTCGTAAGTCGCCCCAAGGACACCTCTGTCTTGGTGACTACTCGACGACTACTCGTCGTTTGTCTCGAATCGCGAGAGTTGTCATCGCGCTGGTGATACCTGTGAATATGTTGACTATCGAGTCGCATGTCCGCGATCCTGTCCGATTGGTACTTCGGTACTCGGTCAGGGGCCTGCAATTTAACGTCCTCCGTAATCCTGTTCGGCGGTCCCTCCCCGGGTTCCACTTATACAGTTGGAGTGTGTTAAATTGCAGGCCCATTTGCTGGACACGGGTATCATCGGTAAATGCCATCGACCGTGATAAGTTTCAAACGACGTGACAGGAATCGAGCGAAGGTCAATGCTTGGGCTTTCCGCCGAACCTTAGGGTTATCGGGTGCACGGGAGTACGTCACGTAGGTTTGTTAGTTCTTTCGAGAGATCGCGATTACGTTCGTTCCGGGTGAACCGCGGTTTTTCTTCCATCGTCCGATTATTGGGGCTCCGTTTCCATAGTAGCCTCATTTCCTTTTCTTTCGTTCCAAGTTAGGCAAATGTGTCTTTGATACGGAATGTTGCCAATAGGCATGCGAATTATTGTACGATGTTTGTACTGATCGATGTAATCGTTGTGTGGGAGATGAATGTTGCGTTGTGTGGGAGATAGATATTGTGTCGTGTAAGCTTTGTTTTACGTTTGTAAAGATTCGTGTAACTGCTGCGTAGGAGATAAGTGTTTCGCGGTTAGGCTACGAAATAACTATCTCTTTACGCAGGCCCATGATCAAGTAGAGTCAGAACTCGACATTCTTGCCAATAGGTTGAATGTCGAGACCGATGCATAATGTTAAATAACTCATGGGCGGGTCTCGCGCGTAGTCACCTCCTCGTGGTGAGACCTGGTAATTGGCATCGTTTTCCAAAAATTAATCAGTTGATTAATCTTTGGAAAACGATACCAAGCAAAGAACTACGCACCAGTCCAGTTTGGGTCACCAAAAGCCGCGAAAAGAATTTTGGATGATCTAGACTGGACTGCAACGTGGGACACCGTTGGACATCGATGGACACCGTTGGACATCGTTGGACACCGTTGGACATCGTTGGACACCGTTGGACACCGTTGGACACCGTTGGACATCGATGGACACCGTTGGACATCGATGGACACCGTTGGACATCGATGGACATCGTTGGACATCGATGGACACCGTTGGACATCGTTGGACATCGTTGGACATCGTTGGACACCGTTGGACACCGTTGGACACCGTTGGACACCGTTGGACACCGTTGGACATCGTTGGACACCGTTGGACATCGCTGGACACCGTTGGACATCGTTGGACACCGTTGGACATCGCTGGACACCGTTGGACATCGTTGGACACCGTTGGACACCGTGGGATGCGTGCGTTATAGCCTTAATTAATCGACTGCTAGATACCTATGTTAAGTGCATTGTTAGCGTATTCCGTACAATCATACTTGTCCATCTTGGAACCAAGAAAAGAAAATTCTCCTCCCTTTCCGCTCGCTTACCACACTGGAGAAGTTATACTCGCGATTTATTAGTTTACGGTCGCTCAGTTCTTTCAAACTGTCGCGTGGCGTACTCGCTCGCGCGTATTCCGGGTGCGTGCGGGTCAACGTGCACTGGACAACTCGTTGGATTCGTAAGTCGCCCCAAGGACACCTCTGTCTTGGTGACTACTCGACGACTACTCGTCGTTTGTCTCGAATCGCGAGAGTTGTCATCGCGCTGGTGATACCTGTGAATTTGTTGACTATCGAGTCGCATGTCCGCGATCCTGTCCGATTGGTACTTCGGTACTCGGTCAGGGGCCTGCAATTTAACGTCCTCCGTAATTCTGTTCGGCCCCGCGGGGGTGGACCCCACTGTTCAGTTGGGGCTTCGCCTTCGTAATCCTGTTCAGCGGTCCCTCCCCGGGTTCCACTTATACAGTTGGAGTGTGTTAAATTGCAGGCCCATTTGCTGGACACGGGTATCATCGGTAAATGCCATCGACCGTGATAAGTTTCAAACGACGTGACAGGAATCGAGCGAAGGTCAATTCTTGGGCTTTCCGCTGAACCTTAGGGTTATCGGGTGCACGGGAGTACGTCACGTAGGTTTGTTAGTTCTTTCGAGAGATCGCGATTACGTTCGTTCCGGGTGAACCGCGGTTTTTCTTCCATCGTCCCATTATTGAGGCTCCGTTTCCATAGTAGCCTCATTTCTTTTTCTTTCGTTCCAAGTTAGGCAAACGTGGCTTTGATACGGAATGTTGCCAATAGGCATGCGAATTATTGTACGATGTTTGTACTGATCGATGTAATCGTTGTGTGGGAGATGAATGTTGCGTTGTGTGGGAGATAGATATTGCCTAGTGTAAGCTTTGTTTTACGTTTGTAAAGATTCGTGTAACTGCTGCGTAGGAGATAAGTGTTTCGCGGTTAGGCTACGAAATAACTATCTCTTTACGCAGGCCCATGATCAAGTAGAGTCAGAACTCGACATTCTTGCCAATAGGTTGAATGTCGAGACCGATGCATAATGTTAAATAACTCATGGGCGGGTCTCGCGCGTAGTCACCTCCTCGTGGTGAGACCTGGTAATTGGCATCGTTTTCCAAAAATTAATCAGTTGATTAATCTTTGGACAACGATACCAAGCTAAGAACTACGCACCAGTCCCTGAAGCGGTCGTCGAGGCCATGGCGAGGGGTCCATAGGACTAGGTCGCCGTTCGCACCTTCTGCAAGCAAGTCATGCTAGCGAAGGAGCGGGCGGAGGGGAACAGGGAGAAGCGAGGCATACCGTCCCAGACCGTCCCACACCGTTCCAGACCGTTCCAGACAGTGCCAGACCGTTCCAGACCTGTTCAGATCCATCCCGGTTCAGTGCAGACCGTTCCAGATCTGTTCAGATCCATCCCGGTTCAGTGCAGACCGTTCCAGATCTGTTCAGATCCATCCCGGTTCAGTCCAGACCGTTCCAGATCGTTCCAGACCGTTCCAAACAGTTCCAGATCTGTTCAGATCCATCCCGGTTCAGTCCAGACCGTTCCAAATCTGTTCAGATCCACCCCGGTTCAGTCCAGATCGTTCCAGACCGTTCCAGACCGCGCCAGACCGTTCCAGACCTGTTCAGATCCATCCCGGTTCAGTCCAGACCGTTCCAGATCTGTTCAGATCCATCCCGGTTTAGTCCAGACCGTTCCAGACAGTTACAGACCGTGCCAGACCGCTCCAGACCTGTTCAGATCCATCCCGGTTCAGTCCAGATCGTTCCAGATCGTTCCAGACCGTTCCAAACAGTTCCAGATCTGTTCAGATCCATCCCGGTTCAGTCCAGATCCATCCCGGTTCAGTCCAGATCCATCCCGGTTCAGTCCAGACCGTTCCAAATCTGTTCAGATCCATCCCGGTTCAGTCCAGATCGTTCCAGATCGTTCCGGACCGTTCCAAACAGTTCCAGATCTGTTCAGATCCATCCCGGTTCAGTCCAGACCGTTCCAAATCTGTTCAGATCCATCCCGGTTCAGTCCAGACCGTTCCAGACCGTTCCAGATCGTTCCAGACCGTGCCAGACCGTCCGAGACCGTCCCACACCGTTCCAGACAGTTACAGACCGTGCCAGACCGCTCCAGACCTGTTCAGATCCATCCCGGTTCAGTCCAGGTCGTTCCAGATCGTTCCAGACCGTTCCAAACAGTTCCAGATCTGTTCAGATTCATCCCGGTTCAGTCCAGACCGTTCCAAATCTGTTCAGATACACCCCGGTTCAGTCCAGATCGTTCCAGACCGTCCCAGACCGTGCCCGACCGTTCCAGACCGTGCCCGACCGTTCCAGACCTGTTCAGATCCATCCCGGTTCAGTCCAGACCGTTCCAGATCTGTTCAGATCCATCCCGGTTCAGTCCAGACCGTTCCAGATCTGTTCAGATCCATCCCGGTTTAGTCCAGACCGTTCCAGACAGTTACAGACCGTGCCAGACCGCTCCAGACCTGTTCAGATCCATCCCGGTTCAGTCCAGATCGTTCCAGATCGTTCCAGACCGTTCCAAACAGTTCCAGATCTGTTGAGATCCATCCCGCTTCAGTCCAGACCGTTCCAAATCTGTTCAGATCCATCCCTGTTCAGTCCAGACCGTTCCAGACCATCCCAGACCGTTCCAGACCGTCCCAGACCGTCCGAGACCGTCCCACACCGTTCCAGACAGCTACATACCGTGCCAGACCGCTCCAGACCTGTTCAGATCCATCCCGGTTCAGTCCAGATCGTTCCAGATCGTTCCAGACCGTTCCAAACAGTTCCAGATCTGTTCAGATCCATCCCGGTTCAGTCCAGACCGTTCCAAATCTGTTCAGATCCATCCCGGTTCAGTCCAGATCGTTCCAGACCGTTCCAGACCGTGCCAGACCGTTCCAGACTTGTTCAGATCCATCCCGGTTCAGTCCAGACCGGTCCAGATCTGTTCAGATCCATCCCGGTTCAGTCCTGACCGTTCCAGACCGTTCCAGAACGTTCCAGACCGTTCCAGACCGTTCCAGAACGTTCCAGACCGTTCCAGACCGTTCCAGACCGTTCCAGAACGTTCCAGACCGTTCCAGACCGTTCCAGACCGTTCCAGACCGTCCGAGACCGTCTCACACCGTTCCAGACAGCTACAGACCGTGCCAGACCGCTCCAGACCGTGCCAGACCGCTCCAGACCTGTTCAGATCCATCCCGATTCAGTCCAGATCGTTCCAGATCGTTCCAGACCGTTCCAAACAGTTCCAGATCTGTTCAGATCCATCCCGGTTCAGTCCAGACCGTTCCAAATCTGTTCAGATCCATCCCGGTTCAGTCCAGATCGTTCCAGACCGTTCCAGACCGTGCCAGACCGCTCCAGACCTGTTCAGATCCATCCCGGTTCAGTCCAGGTCGTTCCAGATCGTTCCAGACCGTTCCAAACAGTTCCAGATCTGTTCAGATTCATCCCGGTTCAGTCCAGACCGTTCCAAATCTGTTCAGATACACCCCGGTTCAGTCCAGATCGTTCCAGACCGTTCCAGACCGTGCCCGACCGTTCCAGACCGTGCCCGACCGTTCCAGACCTGTTCAGATCCATCCCGGTTCAGTCCAGACCGTTCCAGATCTGTTCAGATCCATCCCGGTTTAGTCCAGACCGTTCCAGACAGTTACAGACCGTGCCAGACCGCTCCAGACCTGTTCAGATCCATCCCGGTTCAGTCCAGATCGTTCCAGATCGTTCCAGACCGTTCCAAACAGTTCCAGATCTGTTGAGATCCATCCCGCTTCAGTCCAGACCGTTCCAAATCTGTTCAGATCCATCCCTGTTCAGTCCAGACCGTTCCAGACCATCCCAGACCGTTCCAGACCGTCCCAGACCGTCCGAGACCGTCCCACACCGTTCCAGACAGCTACATACCGTGCCAGACCGCTCCAGACCTGTTCAGATCCATCCCGGTTCAGTCCAGATCGTTCCAGATCGTTCCAGACCGTTCCAAACAGTTCCAGATCTGTTCAGATCCATCCCGGTTCAGTCCAGACCGTTCCAAATCTGTTCAGATCCATCCCGGTTCAGTCCAGATCGTTCCAGACCGTTCCAGACCGTGCCAGACCGTTCCAGACCTGTTCAGATCCATCCCGGTTCAGTCCAGACCGGTCCAGATCTGTTCAGATCCATCCCGGTTCAGTCCTGACCGTTCCAGACCGTTCCAGAACGTTCCAGACCGTTCCAGACCGTTCCAGAACGTTCCAGACCGTTCCAGACCGTTCCAGACCGTTCCAGAACGTTCCAGACCGTTCCAGACCGTTCCAGACCGTCCGAGACCGTCTCACACCGTTCCAGACAGCTACAGACCGTGCCAGACCGCTCCAGACCGTGCCAGACCGCTCCAGACCTGTTCAGATCCATCCCGATTCAGTCCAGATCGTTCCAGATCGTTCCAGACCGTTCCAAACAGTTCCAGATCTGTTCAGATCCATCCCGGTTCAGTCCAGACCGTTCCAAATCTGTTCAGATCCATCCCGGTTCAGTCCAGATCGTTCCAGACCGTTCCAGACCGTGCCAGACCGCTCCAGACCTGTTCAGATCCATCCCGGTTCAGTCCAGATCGTTCCAGACAGTTACAGACCGTGCCAGACCGCTCCAGACCTGTTCAGATCCATCCCGGTTCAGTCCAGGTCGTTCCAGATCGTTCCAGACCGTTCCAAACAGTTCCAGATCTGTTCAGATTCATCCCGGTTCAGTCCAGACCGTTCCAAATCTGTTCAGATACACCCCGGTTCAGTCCAGATCGTTCCAGACCGTTCCAGACAGTGCCCGACCGTTCCAGACCGTGCCCGACCGTTCCAGACCTGTTCAGATCCATCCCGGTTCAGTCCAGACCGTTCCAGATCTGTTCAGATCCATCCCGGTTTAGTCCAGACCGTTCCAGACAGTTACAGACCGTGCCAGACCGCTCCAGACCTGTTCAGATCCATCCCGGTTCAGTCCAGATCGTTCCAGATCGTTCCAGACCGTTCCAAACAGTTCCAGATCTGTTGAGATCCATCCCGCTTCAGTCCAGACCGTTCCAAATCTGTTCAGATCCATCCCTGTTCAGTCCAGACCGTTCCAGACCATCCCAGACCGTTCCAGACCGTCCCAGACCGTCCGAGACCGTCCCACACCGTTCCAGACAGCCACATACCGTGCCAGACCGCTCCAGACCTGTTCAGATCCATCCCGGTTCAGTCCAGATCGTTCCAGATCGTTCCAGACCGTTCCAAACAGTTCCAGATCTGTTCAGATCCATCCCGGTTCAGTCCAGACCGTTCCAAATCTGTTCAGATCCATCCCGGTTCAGTCCAGATCGTTCCAGACCGTTCCAGACCGTGCCAGACCGTTCCAGACCTGTTCAGATCCATCCCGGTTCAGTCCAGACCGGTCCAGATCTGTTCAGATCCATCCCGGTTCAGTCCTGACCGTTCCAGACCGTTCCAGAACGTTCCAGACCGTTCCAGACCGTTCCAGAACGTTCCAGACCGTTCCAGACCGTTCCAGACCGTTCCAGACCGTTCCAGACCGTCCGAGACCGTCTCACACCGTTCCAGACAGCTACAGACCGTGCCAGACCGCTCCAGACCGTGCCAGACCGCTCCAGACCTGTTCAGATCCATCCCGATTCAGTCCAGATCGTTCCAGATCGTTCCAGACCGTTCCAAACAGTTCCAGATCTGTTCAGATCCATCCCGGTTCAGTCCAGACCGTTCCAAATCTGTTCAGATCCATCCCGGTTCAGTCCAGATCGTTCCAGACCGTTCCAGACCGTGCCAGACCGCTCCAGACCTGTTCAGATCCATCCCGGTTCAGTCCAGATCGTTCCAGACAGTTACAGACCGTGCCAGACCGCTCCAGATCTGTTCAGATCCATCCCGGTTCAGTCCAGACCGTTCCAAATCTGTTCAGATCCATCCCGGTTCAGTCCAGACCGTTCCAGACCATCCCAGACCGTTCCAGACCGTTCCAGACCGTTCCAGACCGTCCGAGACCGTCCCACACCGTTCCAGACAGTTACAGACCGTGCCAGACCGCTCCAGACCTGTTCAGATCCATCCCGGTTCAGTCCAGGTCGTTCCAGATCGTTCCAGACCGTTCCAAACAGTTCCAGATCTGTTCAGATTCATCCCGGTTCAGTCCAGACCGTTCCAAATCTGTTCAGATACACCCCGGTTCAGTCCAGATCGGGTTAGGTTCGGGTTAGGTTAGGTTCGGGTTAGGTTCGGGTTAGGTTCGGGTTAGGTTCGGGTTAGGTTCGGGTTAGGTTCGGGTTAGGTTCGGGTTAGGTTCGGGTTAGGTTCGGGTTAGGTTCGGGTTAGGTTCGGGTTAGGTTCGGGTTAGGTTCGGGTTAGGTTCGGGTTAGGTTCGGGTTAGGTTCGGGTTAGGTTCGGGTTAGGTTCGGGTTAGGTTCGGGTTAGGTTCGGGTTAGGTTCGGGTTAGGTTCGGGTTAGGTTCGGGTTAGGTTCGGGTTAGGTTCGGGTTAGGTTCGGGTTAGGTTCGGGTTAGGTTCGGGTTAGGTTCGGGTTAGGTTCGGGTTAGGTTCGGGTTAGGTTCGGGTTAGGTTCGGGTTAGGTTCGGGTTAGGTTCGGGTTAGGTTCGGGTTAGGTTCGGGTTAGGTTCGGGTTAGGTTCGGGTTAGGTTCGGGTTAGGTTCGGGTTAGGTTCGGGTTAGGTTAGGTTCGGGTTAGGTTCGGGTTAGGTTCGGGTTAGGTTCGGGTTAGGTTCGGGTTAGGTTCGGGTTAGGTTCGGGTTAGGTTCGGGTTAGGTTCGGGTTAGGTTCGGGTTAGGTTCGGGTTAGGTTAGGTTAGGTTCGGGTTAGGTTCGGGTTAGGGTTAGGTTCGGGTTAGGTTCGGGTTAGGTTCGGGTTAGGTTCGGGTTAGGTTCGGGTTAGGTTCGGGTTAGGTTCGGGTTAGGTTCGGGTTAGGTTAGGTTCGGGTTAGGTTCGGGTTAGGTTCGGGTTAGGTTAGGTTCGGGTTAGGTTCGGGTTAGGTTCGGGTTAGGTTCGGGTTAGGTTCGGGTTAGGTTCGGGTTAGGTTCGGGTTAGGTTCGGGTTAGGTTCGGGTTAGGTTCGGGTTAGGTTCGGGTTAGGTTAGGTTCGGGTTAGGTTCGGGTTAGGTTCGGGTTAGGTTCGGGTTAGGTTCGGGTTAGGTTCGGGTTAGGTTCGGGTTAGGTTCGGGTTAGGTTCGGGTTAGGTTCGGGTTAGGTTCGGGTTAGGTTCGGGTTAGGTTCGGGTTAGGTTCGGGTTAGGTTCGGGTTAGGTTAGGTTCGGGTTAGGTTCGGGTTAGGTTCGGGTTAGGTTCGGGTTAGGTTCGGGTTAGGTTCGGGTTAGGTTCGGGTTAGGTTCGGGTTAGGTTCGGGTTAGGTTCGGGTTAGGTTCGGGTTAGGTTCGGGTTAGGTTCGGGTTAGGTTCGGGTTAGGTTCGGGTTAGGTTCGGGTTAGGTTCGGGTTAGGTTCGGGTTAGGTTCGGGTTAGGTTCGGGTTAGGTTAGGTTAGGTTCGGGTTAGGTTCGGGTTAGGTTCGGGTTAGGGTTAGGTTCGGGTTAGGTTCGGGTTAGGTTCGGGTTAGGTTCGGGTTAGGTTCGGGTTAGGGTTAGGTTCGGGTTAGGTTCGGGTTAGGTTCGGGTTAGGTTCGGGTTAGGTTCGGGTTAGGTTCGGGTTAGGTTCGGGTTAGGTTCGGGTTAGGTTCGGGTTAGGTTCGGGTTAGGTTCGGGTTAGGTTCGGGTTAGGTTCGGGTTAGGTTCGGGTTAGGTTCGGGTTAGGTTCGGGTTAGGTTCGGGTTAGGTTCGGGTTAGGTTCGGGTTAGGTTCGGGTTAGGTTCGGGTTAGGTTCGGGTTAGGTTCGGGTTAGGTTCGGGTTAGGTTCGGGTTAGGTTCGGGTTAGGTTCGGGTTAGGTTCGGGTTAGGTTCGGGTTAGGTTCGGGTTAGGTTCGGGTTAGGTTCGGGTTAGGTTCGGGTTAGGTTCGGGTTAGGTTCGGGTTAGGTTCGGGTTAGGTTCGGGTTAGGTTCGGGTTAGGTTAGGTTCGGGTTAGGTTCGGGTTAGGTTCGGGTTAGGTTCGGGTTAGGTTCGGGTTAGGTTCGGGTTAGGTTCGGGTTAGGTTCGGGTTAGGTTCGGGTTAGGTTCGGGTTAGGTTCGGGTTAGGTTCGGGTTAGGTTCGGGTTAGGTTCGGGTTAGGTTCGGGTTAGGTTCGGGTTAGGTTCGGGTTAGGTTCGGGTTAGGTTAGGTTCGGGTTAGGTTCGGGTTAGGTTCGGGTTAGGTTCGGGTTAGGTTCGGGTTAGGTTCGGGTTAGGTTCGGGTTAGGTTCGGGTTAGGTTCGGGTTAGGTTCGGGTTAGGTTCGGGTTAGGTTCGGGTTAGGTTCGGGTTAGGTTCGGGTTAGGTTCGGGTTAGGTTCGGGTTAGGTTCGGGTTAGGTTCGGGTTAGGTTCGGGTTAGGTTCGGGTTAGGTTCGGGTTAGGTTCGGGTTAGGTTCGGGTTAGGTTAGGTTCGGGTTAGGTTCGGGTTAGGTTCGGGTTAGGTTCGGGTTAGGTTCGGGTTAGGTTCGGGTTAGGTTCGGGTTAGGTTCGGGTTAGGTTCGGGTTAGGTTCGGGTTAGGTTCGGGTTAGGTTCGGGTTAGGTTCGGGTTAGGTTCGGGTTAGGTTCGGGTTAGGTTCGGGTTAGGTTCGGGTTAGGTTCGGGTTAGGTTCGGGTTAGGTTAGGTTCGGGTTAGGTTCGGGTTAGGTTCGGGTTAGGTTCGGGTTAGGTTCGGGTTAGGTTCGGGTTAGGTTCGGGTTAGGTTAGGTTCGGGTTAGGTTCGGGTTAGGTTCGGGTTAGGTTCGGGTTAGGTTCGGGTTAGGTTCGGGTTAGGTTCGGGTTAGGTTCGGGTTAGGTTCGGGTTAGGTTCGGGTTAGGTTCGGGTTAGGTTCGGGTTAGGTTCGGGTTAGGTTCGGGTTAGGTTCGGGTTAGGTTCGGGTTAGGTTCGGGTTAGGTTCGGGTTAGGTTAGGTTCGGGTTAGGTTCGGGTTAGGTTCGGGTTAGGTTCGGGTTAGGTTCGGGTTAGGTTCGGGTTAGGTTCGGGTTAGGTTCGGGTTAGGTTCGGGTTAGGTTCGGGTTAGGTTCGGGTTAGGTTCGGGTTAGGTTCGGGTTAGGTTCGGGTTAGGTTCGGGTTAGGTTCGGGTTAGGTTCGGGTTAGGTTCGGGTTAGGTTCGGGTTAGGTTCGGGTTAGGTTCGGGTTAGGTTCGGGTTAGGTTCGGGTTAGGTTCGGGTTAGGTTCGGGTTAGGTTCGGGTTAGGTTCGGGTTAGGTTCGGGTTAGGTTCGGGTTAGGTTCGGGTTAGGTTCGGGTTAGGTTCGGGTTAGGTTCGGGTTAGGTTCGGGTTAGGTTCGGGTTAGGTTCGGGTTAGGTTCGGGTTAGGTTCGGGTTAGGTTCGGGTTAGGTTCGGGTTAGGTTCGGGTTAGGTTCGGGTTAGGTTCGGGTTAGGTTCGGGTTAGGTTCGGGTTAGGTTCGGGTTAGGTTCGGGTTAGGTTCGGGTTAGGTTCGGGTTAGGTTCGGGTTAGGTTCGGGTTAGGTTCGGGTTAGGTTCGGGTTAGGTTCGGGTTAGGTTCGGGTTAGGTTCGGGTTAGGTTCGGGTTAGGTTCGGGTTAGGTTCGGGTTAGGTTCGGGTTAGGTTCGGGTTAGGTTCGGGTTAGGTTCGGGTTAGGTTCGGGTTAGGTTCGGGTTAGGTTCGGGTTAGGTTCGGGTTAGGTTCGGGTTAGGTTCGGGTTAGGTTCGGGTTAGGTTCGGGTTAGGTTCGGGTTAGGTTCGGGTTAGGTTCGGGTTAGGTTCGGGTTAGGTTCGGGTTAGGTTCGGGTTAGGTTCGGGTTAGGTTCGGGTTAGGTTCGGGTTAGGTTCGGGTTAGGTTCGGGTTAGGTTCGGGTTAGGTTCGGGTTAGGTTCGGGTTAGGTTCGGGTTAGGTTCGGGTTAGGTTCGGGTTAGGTTCGGGTTAGGTTCGGGTTAGGTTCGGGTTAGGTTCGGGTTAGGTTCGGGTTAGGTTCGGGTTAGGTTCGGGTTAGGTTCGGGTTAGGTTCGGGTTAGGTTCGGGTTAGGTTCGGGTTAGGTTCGGGTTAGGTTCGGGTTAGGTTCGGGTTAGGTTCGGGTTAGGTTCGGGTTAGGTTCGGGTTAGGTTCGGGTTAGGTTCGGGTTAGGTTCGGGTTAGGTTCGGGTTAGGTTCGGGTTAGGTTCGGGTTAGGTTCGGGTTAGGTTCGGGTTAGGTTCGGGTTAGGTTCGGGTTAGGTTCGGGTTAGGTTCGGGTTAGGTTCGGGTTAGGTTCGGGTTAGGTTCGGGTTAGGTTCGGGTTAGGTTCGGGTTAGGTTCGGGTTAGGTTCGGGTTAGGTTCGGGTTAGGTTCGGGTTAGGTTCGGGTTAGGTTCGGGTTAGGTTCGGGTTAGGTTCGGGTTAGGTTCGGGTTAGGTTCGGGTTAGGTTCGGGTTAGGTTCGGGTTAGGTTCGGGTTAGGTTCGGGTTAGGTTCGGGTTAGGTTCGGGTTAGGTTCGGGTTAGGTTCGGGTTAGGTTCGGGTTAGGTTCGGGTTAGGTTCGGGTTAGGTTCGGGTTAGGTTCGGGTTAGGTTCGGGTTAGGTTCGGGTTAGGTTCGGGTTAGGTTCGGGTTAGGTTCGGGTTAGGTTCGGGTTAGGTTCGGGTTAGGTTCGGGTTAGGTTCGGGTTAGGTTCGGGTTAGGTTCGGGTTAGGTTCGGGTTAGGTTCGGGTTAGGTTCGGGTTAGGTTCGGGTTAGGTTCGGGTTAGGTTCGGGTTAGGTTCGGGTTAGGTTCGGGTTAGGTTCGGGTTAGGTTCGGGTTAGGTTCGGGTTAGGTTCGGGTTAGGTTCGGGTTAGGTTCGGGTTAGGTTCGGGTTAGGTTCGGGTTAGGTTCGGGTTAGGTTAGGTTCGGGTTAGGTTCGGGTTAGGTTCGGGTTAGGTTCGGGTTAGGTTCGGGTTAGGGTTAGGTTCGGGTTAGGTTCGGGTTAGGTTCGGGTTAGGTTCGGGTTAGGTTCGGGTTAGGTTCGGGTTAGGTTCGGGTTAGGTTCGGGTTAGGTTCGGGTTAGGTTCGGGTTAGGTTCGGGTTAGGTTCGGGTTAGGTTCGGGTTAGGTTCGGGTTAGGTTCGGGTTAGGTTCGGGTTAGGTTCGGGTTAGGTTCGGGTTAGGTTCGGGTTAGGTTCGGGTTAGGTTCGGGTTAGGTTCGGGTTAGGTTCGGGTTAGGTTCGGGTTAGGTTCGGGTTAGGTTCGGGTTAGGTTCGGGTTAGGTTCGGGTTAGGTTCGGGTTAGGTTCGGGTTAGGTTCGGGTTAGGTTCGGGTTAGGTTCGGGTTAGGTTCGGGTTAGGTTCGGGTTAGGTTCGGGTTAGGTTCGGGTTAGGTTCGGTTAGGTTAGGTTCGGGTTAGGTTCGGGTTAGGTTCGGGTTAGGTTCGGGTTAGGTTCGGGTTAGGTTCGGGTTAGGTTAGGTTCGGGTTAGGTTCGGGTTAGGTTCGGGTTAGGTTCGGGTTAGGTTCGGGTTAGGTTCGGGTTAGGTTCGGGTTAGGTTCGGGTTAGGTTCGGGTTAGGTTCGGGTTAGGTTCGGGTTAGGTTCGGGTTAGGTTCGGGTTAGGTTCGGGTTAGGTTCGGGTTAGGTTCGGGTTAGGTTCGGGTTAGGTTCGGGTTAGGTTCGGGTTAGGTTCGGGTTAGGTTCGGGTTAGGTTCGGGTTAGGTTCGGGTTAGGTTCGGGTTAGGTTCGGGTTAGGTTCGGGTTAGGTTCGGGTTAGGTTCGGGTTAGGTTCGGGTTAGGTTCGGGTTAGGTTCGGGTTAGGTTCGGGTTAGGTTCGGGTTAGGTTCGGGTTAGGTTCGGGTTAGGTTCGGGTTAGGTTCGGGTTAGGTTCGGGTTAGGTTCGGGTTAGGTTCGGGTTAGGTTCGGGTTAGGTTCGGGTTAGGTTCGGGTTAGGTTCGGGTTAGGTTCGGGTTAGGTTCGGGTTAGGTTCGGGTTAGGTTCGGGTTAGGTTCGGGTTAGGTTCGGGTTAGGTTCGGGTTAGGTTCGGGTTAGGTTCGGGTTAGGTTCGGGTTAGGTTCGGGTTAGGTTCGGGTTAGGTTCGGGTTAGGTTCGGGTTAGGTTCGGGTTAGGTTCGGGTTAGGTTCGGGTTAGGTTCGGGTTAGGTTCGGGTTAGGTTCGGGTTAGGTTCGGGTTAGGTTCGGGTTAGGTTCGGGTTAGGTTCGGGTTAGGTTCGGGTTAGGTTCGGGTTAGGTTCGGGTTAGGTTCGGGTTAGGTTCGGGTTAGGTTCGGGTTAGGTTCGGGTTAGGTTCGGGTTAGGTTCGGGTTAGGTTCGGGTTAGGTTCGGGTTAGGTTCGGGTTAGGGTTCGGGTTAGGTTCGGGTTAGGTTCGGGTTAGGTTCGGGTTAGGTTCGGGTTAGGTTCGGGTTAGGTTCGGGTTAGGTTCGGGTTAGGTTCGGGTTAGGTTCGGGTTAGGTTCGGGTTAGGTTCGGGTTAGGTTCGGGTTAGGTTCGGGTTAGGTTCGGGTTAGGTTCGGGTTAGGTTCGGGTTAGGTTCGGGTTAGGTTCGGGTTAGGTTCGGGTTAGGTTCGGGTTAGGTTCGGGTTAGGTTCGGGTTAGGTTCGGGTTAGGTTCGGGTTAGGTTCGGGTTAGGTTCGGGTTAGGTTCGGGTTAGGTTCGGGTTAGGTTCGGGTTAGGTTCGGGTTAGGTTCGGGTTAGGTTCGGGTTAGGTTCGGGTTAGGTTCGGGTTAGGTTCGGGTTAGGTTCGGGTTAGGTTCGGGTTAGGTTCGGGTTAGGTTCGGGTTAGGTTCGGGTTAGGTTCGGGTTAGGTTCGGGTTAGGTTCGGGTTAGGTTCGGGTTAGGTTCGGGTTAGGTTCGGGTTAGGTTCGGGTTAGGTTCGGGTTAGGTTCGGGTTAGGTTCGGGTTAGGTTCGGGTTAGGTTCGGGTTAGGTTCGGGTTAGGTTCGGGTTAGGTTCGGGTTAGGTTCGGGTTAGGTTCGGGTTAGGTTCGGGTTAGGTTCGGGTTAGGTTCGGGTTAGGTTCGGGTTAGGTTCGGGTTAGGTTCGGGTTAGGTTCGGGTTAGGTTCGGGTTAGGTTCGGGTTAGGTTCGGGTTAGGTTCGGGTTAGGTTCGGGTTAGGTTCGGGTTAGGTTCGGGTTAGGTTCGGGTTAGGTTCGGGTTAGGTTCGGGTTAGGTTCGGGTTAGGTTCGGGTTAGGTTCGGGTTAGGTTCGGGTTAGGTTCGGGTTAGGTTCGGGTTAGGTTCGGGTTAGGTTCGGGTTAGGTTCGGGTTAGGTTCGGGTTAGGTTCGGGTTAGGTTCGGGTTAGGTTCGGGTTAGGTTCGGGTTAGGTTCGGGTTAGGTTCGGGTTAGGTTCGGGTTAGGTTCGGGTTAGGTTCGGGTTAGGTTCGGGTTAGGTTCGGGTTAGGTTCGGGTTAGGTTCGGGTTAGGTTCGGGTTAGGTTCGGGTTAGGTTCGGGTTAGGTTCGGGTTAGGTTCGGGTTAGGTTCGGGTTAGGTTCGGGTTAGGTTCGGGTTAGGTTCGGGTTAGGTTCGGGTTAGGTTCGGGTTAGGTTCGGGTTAGGTTCGGGTTAGGTTCGGGTTAGGTTCGGGTTAGGTTCGGGTTAGGTTCGGGTTAGGTTCGGGTTAGGTTCGGGTTAGGTTAGGTTAGGTTCGGGTTAGGTTCGGGTTAGGTTCGGGTTAGGTTCGGGTTAGGTTCGGGTTAGGTTCGGGTTAGGTTCGGGTTAGGTTCGGGTTAGGTTCGGGTTAGGTTCGGGTTAGGTTCGGGTTAGGTTCGGGTTAGGTTCGGGTTAGGTTCGGGTTAGGTTCGGGTTAGGTTCGGGTTAGGTTCGGGTTAGGTTCGGGTTAGGTTCGGGTTAGGTTCGGGTTAGGTTCGGGTTAGGTTCGGGTTAGGTTCGGGTTAGGTTCGGGTTAGGTTCGGGTTAGGTTCGGGTTAGGTTCGGGTTAGGTTCGGGTTAGGTTCGGGTTAGGTTCGGGTTAGGTTCGGGTTAGGTTCGGGTTAGGTTCGGGTTAGGTTCGGGTTAGGTTCGGGTTAGGTTCGGGTTAGGTTCGGGTTAGGTTCGGGTTAGGTTCGGGTTAGGTTCGGGTTAGGTTCGGGTTAGGTTCGGGTTAGGTTCGGGTTAGGTTCGGGTTAGGTTCGGGTTAGGTTCGGGTTAGGTTCGGGTTAGGGTTAGGTTCGGGTTAGGTTCGGGTTAGGTTCGGGTTAGGTTCGGGTTAGGTTCGGGTTAGGTTCGGGTTAGGTTCGGGTTAGGTTCGGGTTAGGTTCGGGTTAGGTTCGGGTTAGGTTCGGGTTAGGTTCGGGTTAGGTTCGGGTTAGGTTCGGGTTAGGTTCGGGTTAGGTTCGGGTTAGGTTCGGGTTAGGTTCGGGTTAGGTTCGGGTTAGGTTCGGGTTAGGTTCGGGTTAGGTTCGGGTTAGGTTCGGGTTAGGTTCGGGTTAGGTTCGGGTTAGGTTCGGGTTAGGTTCGGGTTAGGTTCGGGTTAGGTTCGGGTTAGGTTCGGGTTAGGTTCGGGTTAGGTTCGGGTTAGGTTCGGGTTAGGTTCGGGTTAGGTTCGGGTTAGGTTCGGGTTAGGTTCGGGTTAGGTTCGGGTTAGGTTCGGGTTAGGTTCGGGTTAGGTTCGGGTTAGGTTCGGGTTAGGTTCGGGTTAGGTTCGGGTTAGGTTCGGGTTAGGTTCGGGTTAGGTTCGGGTTAGGTTCGGGTTAGGTTCGGGTTAGGTTCGGGTTAGGTTCGGGTTAGGTTCGGGTTAGGTTCGGGTTAGGTTCGGGTTAGGTTCGGGTTAGGTTCGGGTTAGGTTCGGGTTAGGTTCGGGTTAGGTTCGGGTTAGGTTCGGGTTAGGTTCGGGTTAGGTTCGGGTTAGGTTCGGGTTAGGTTCGGGTTAGGTTCGGGTTAGGTTCGGGTTAGGTTCGGGTTAGGTTCGGGTTAGGTTCGGGTTAGGTTCGGGTTAGGTTCGGGTTAGGTTCGGGTTAGGTTCGGGTTAGGTTCGGGTTAGGTTCGGGTTAGGTTCGGGTTAGGTTCGGGTTAGGTTCGGGTTAGGTTCGGGTTAGGTTCGGGTTAGGTTCGGGTTAGGTTCGGGTTAGGTTCGGGTTAGGTTCGGGTTAGGTTCGGGTTAGGTTCGGGTTAGGTTCGGGTTAGGTTCGGGTTAGGTTCGGGTTAGGTTCGGGTTAGGTTCGGGTTAGGTTCGGGTTAGGTTCGGGTTAGGTTCGGGTTAGGTTCGGGTTAGGTTCGGGTTAGGTTCGGGTTAGGTTCGGGTTAGGTTCGGGTTAGGTTAGGTTCGGGTTAGGTTCGGGTTAGGTTCGGGTTAGGTTCGGGTTAGGTTCGGGTTAGGTTCGGGTTAGGTTCGGGTTAGGTTCGGGTTAGGTTCGGGTTAGGTTCGGGTTAGGTTCGGGTTAGGTTCGGGTTAGGTTCGGGTTAGGTTCGGGTTAGGTTCGGGTTAGGTTCGGGTTAGGTTCGGGTTAGGTTCGGGTTAGGTTCGGGTTAGGTTCGGGTTAGGTTCGGGTTAGGTTCGGGTTAGGTTCGGGTTAGGTTCGGGTTAGGTTCGGGTTAGGTTCGGGTTAGGTTCGGGTTAGGTTCGGGTTAGGTTCGGGTTAGGTTCGGGTTAGGTTCGGGTTAGGTTCGGGTTAGGTTCGGGTTAGGTTCGGGTTAGGTTCGGGTTAGGTTCGGGTTAGGTTCGGGTTAGGTTCGGGTTAGGTTCGGGTTAGGTTCGGGTTAGGTTCGGGTTAGGTTCGGGTTAGGTTCGGGTTAGGTTCGGGTTAGGTTCGGGTTAGGTTCGGGTTAGGTTCGGGTTAGGTTCGGGTTAGGTTCGGGTTAGGTTCGGGTTAGGTTCGGGTTAGGTTCGGGTTAGGTTCGGGTTAGGTTCGGGTTAGGTTCGGGTTAGGTTCGGGTTAGGTTCGGGTTAGGTTCGGGTTAGGTTCGGGTTAGGTTCGGGTTAGGTTCGGGTTAGGTTCGGGTTAGGTTCGGGTTAGGTTCGGGTTAGGTTCGGGTTAGGTTCGGGTTAGGTTCGGGTTAGGTTCGGGTTAGGTTCGGGTTAGGTTCGGGTTAGGTTCGGGTTAGGTTCGGGTTAGGTTCGGGTTAGGTTCGGGTTAGGTTCGGGTTAGGTTCGGGTTAGGTTCGGGTTAGGTTCGGGTTAGGTTCGGGTTAGGTTCGGGTTAGGTTCGGGTTAGGTTCGGGTTAGGTTCGGGTTAGGTTCGGGTTAGGTTCGGGTTAGGTTCGGGTTAGGTTCGGGTTAGGTTCGGGTTAGGTTCGGGTTAGGTTCGGGTTAGGTTCGGGTTAGGTTCGGGTTAGGTTCGGGTTAGGTTCGGGTTAGGTTCGGGTTAGGTTCGGGTTAGGTTCGGGTTAGGTTCGGGTTAGGTTCGGGTTAGGTTCGGGTTAGGTTCGGGTTAGGTTCGGGTTAGGTTCGGGTTAGGTTCGGGTTAGGTTCGGGTTAGGTTCGGGTTAGGTTCGGGTTAGGTTCGGGTTAGGTTCGGGTTAGGTTCGGGTTAGGTTCGGGTTAGGTTCGGGTTAGGTTCGGGTTAGGTTCGGGTTAGGTTCGGGTTAGGTTCGGGTTAGGTTCGGGTTAGGTTCGGGTTAGGTTCGGGTTAGGTTCGGGTTAGGTTCGGGTTAGGTTCGGGTTAGGTTCGGGTTAGGTTCGGGTTAGGTTCGGGTTAGGTTCGGGTTAGGTTCGGGTTAGGTTCGGGTTAGGTTCGGGTTAGGTTCGGGTTAGGTTCGGGTTAGGTTCGGGTTAGGTTCGGGTTAGGTTCGGGTTAGGTTCGGGTTAGGTTCGGGTTAGGTTCGGGTTAGGTTCGGGTTAGGTTCGGGTTAGGTTCGGGTTAGGTTCGGGTTAGGTTCGGGTTAGGTTCGGGTTAGGTTCGGGTTAGGTTCGGGTTAGGTTCGGGTTAGGTTCGGGTTAGGTTCGGGTTAGGTTCGGGTTAGGTTCGGGTTAGGTTCGGGTTAGGTTCGGGTTAGGTTCGGGTTAGGTTCGGGTTAGGTTCGGGTTAGGTTCGGGTTAGGTTCGGGTTAGGTTCGGGTTAGGTTCGGGTTAGGTTCGGGTTAGGTTCGGGTTAGGTTCGGGTTAGGTTCGGGTTAGGTTCGGGTTAGGTTCGGGTTAGGTTCGGGTTAGGTTCGGGTTAGGTTCGGGTTAGGTTCGGGTTAGGTTCGGGTTAGGTTCGGGTTAGGTTCGGGTTAGGTTCGGGTTAGGTTCGGGTTAGGTTCGGGTTAGGTTCGGGTTAGGTTCGGGTTAGGTTCGGGTTAGGTTCGGGTTAGGTTCGGGTTAGGTTCGGGTTAGGTTCGGGTTAGGTTCGGGTTAGGTTCGGGTTAGGTTCGGGTTAGGTTCGGGTTAGGTTCGGGTTAGGTTCGGGTTAGGTTCGGGTTAGGTTCGGGTTAGGTTCGGGTTAGGTTCGGGTTAGGTTCGGGTTAGGTTCGGGTTAGGTTCGGGTTAGGTTCGGGTTAGGTTCGGGTTAGGTTCGGGTTAGGTTCGGGTTAGGTTCGGGTTAGGTTCGGGTTAGGTTCGGGTTAGGTTCGGGTTAGGTTCGGGTTAGGTTCGGGTTAGGTTCGGGTTAGGTTCGGGTTAGGTTCGGGTTAGGTTCGGGTTAGGTTCGGGTTAGGTTCGGGTTAGGTTCGGGTTAGGTTCGGGTTAGGTTCGGGTTAGGTTCGGGTTAGGTTCGGGTTAGGTTCGGGTTAGGTTCGGGTTAGGTTCGGGTTAGGTTCGGGTTAGGTTCGGGTTAGGTTCGGGTTAGGTTCGGGTTAGGTTCGGGTTAGGTTCGGGTTAGGTTCGGGTTAGGTTCGGGTTAGGTTCGGGTTAGGTTCGGGTTAGGTTCGGGTTAGGTTCGGGTTAGGTTCGGGTTAGGTTCGGGTTAGGTTCGGGTTAGGTTCGGGTTAGGTTCGGGTTAGGTTCGGGTTAGGTTCGGGTTAGGTTCGGGTTAGGTTCGGGTTAGGTTCGGGTTAGGTTCGGGTTAGGTTCGGGTTAGGTTCGGGTTAGGTTCGGGTTAGGTTCGGGTTAGGTTCGGGTTAGGTTCGGGTTAGGTTCGGGTTAGGTTCGGGTTAGGTTCGGGTTAGGTTCGGGTTAGGTTCGGGTTAGGTTCGGGTTAGGTTCGGGTTAGGTTCGTAGGTTCGGGTTAGGTTCGGGTTAGGTTCGGGTTATGGTTCGGGTTAGGTTCGGGTTAGGTTCGGGTTAGGTTCGGGTTAGGTTCGGGTTAGGTTCGGGTTAGGTTCGGGTAGGTTAGGTTCGGGTTAGGTTCGGGTTAGGTTCGGGTTAGGTTCGGGTTAGGTTCGGGTTAGGTTCGGGTTAGGTTCGGGTTAGGTTCGGGTTAGGTTCGGGTTAGGTTCGGGTTAGGTTCGGGTTAGGTTCGGGTTAGGTTCGGGTTAGGTTCGGGTTAGGTTCGGGTTAGGTTCGGGTTAGGTTCGGGTTAGGTTCGGGTTAGGTTCGGGTTAGGTTCGGGTTAGGTTCGGGTTAGGTTCGGGTTAGGTTCGGGTTAGGTTCGGGTTAGGTTCGGGTTAGGTTCGGGTTAGGTTCGGGTTAGGTTCGGGTTAGGTTCGGGTTAGGTTCGGGTTAGGTTCGGGTTAGGTTCGGGTTAGGTTCGGGTTAGGTTCGGGTTAGGTTCGGGTTAGGTTCGGGTTAGGTTCGGGTTAGGTTCGGGTTAGGTTCGGGTTAGGTTCGGGTTAGGTTCGGGTTAGGTTCGGGTTAGGTTCGGGTTAGGTTCGGGTTAGGTTCGGGTTAGGTTCGGGTTAGGTTCGGGTTAGGTTCGGGTTAGGTTCGGGTTAGGTTCGGGTTAGGTTCGGGTTAGGTTCGGGTTAGGTTCGGGTTAGGTTCGGGTTAGGTTCGGGTTAGGTTCGGGTTAGGTTCGGGTTAGGTTCGGGTTAGGTTCGGGTTAGGTTCGGGTTAGGTTCGGGTTAGGTTCGGGTTAGGTTCGGGTTAGGTTCGGGTTAGGTTCGGGTTAGGTTCGGGTTAGGTTCGGGTTAGGTTCGGGTTAGGTTCGGGTTAGGTTCGGGTTAGGTTCGGGTTAGGTTCGGGTTAGGTTCGGGTTAGGTTCGGGTTAGGTTCGGGTTAGGTTCGGGTTAGGTTCGGGTTAGGTTCGGGTTAGGTTCGGGTTAGGTTCGGGTTAGGTTCGGGTTAGGTTCGGGTTAGGTTCGGGTTAGGTTCGGGTTAGGTTCGGGTTAGGTTCGGGTTAGGTTCGGGTTAGGTTCGGGTTAGGTTCGGGTTAGGTTAGGTTCGGGTTAGGTTCGGGTTAGGTTCGGGTTAGGTTCGGGTTAGGTTCGGGTTAGGTTCGGGTTAGGTTCGGGTTAGGTTCGGGTTAGGTTCGGGTTAGGTTCGGGTTAGGTTCGGGTTAGGTTCGGGTTAGGTTCGGGTTAGGGTTAGGTTCGGGTTAGGTTCGGGTTAGGTTCGGGTTAGGTTCGGGTTAGGTTCGGGTTAGGTTCGGGTTAGGTTCGGGTTAGGTTCGGGTTAGGTTCGGGTTAGGTTCGGGTTAGGTTCGGGTTAGGTTCGGGTTAGGTTCGGGTTAGGTTCGGGTTAGGTTCGGGTTAGGTTCGGGTTAGGTTCGGGTTAGGTTCGGGTTAGGTTCGGGTTAGGTTCGGGTTAGGTTCGGGTTAGGTTCGGGTTAGGTTCGGGTTAGGTTCGGGTTAGGTTCGGGTTAGGTTCGGGTTAGGTTCGGGTTAGGTTCGGGTTAGGTTCGGGTTAGGTTCGGGTTAGGTTCGGGTTAGGTTCGGGTTAGGTTCGGGTTAGGTTCGGGTTAGGTTAGGTTCGGGTTAGGTTCGGGTTAGGTTCGGGTTAGGTTCGGGTTAGGTTCGGGTTAGGTTCGGGTTAGGTTCGGGTTAGGTTCGGGTTAGGTTCGGGTTAGGTTCGGGTTAGGTTCGGGTTAGGTTCGGGTTAGGTTCGGGTTAGGTTCGGGTTAGGTTCGGGTTAGGTTCGGGTTAGGTTCGGGTTAGGTTCGGGTTAGGTTCGGGTTAGGTTCGGGTTAGGTTCGGGTTAGGTTCGGGTTAGGTTCGGGTTAGGTTCGGGTTAGGTTCGGGTTAGGTTCGGGTTAGGTTCGGGTTAGGTTCGGGTTAGGTTCGGGTTAGGTTCGGGTTAGGTTCGGGTTAGGTTCGGGTTAGGTTCGGGTTAGGTTCGGGTTAGGTTCGGGTTAGGTTCGGGTTAGGTGCGGGTTAGGTTCGGTTAGGTTCGGGTTAGGTTCGGGTTAGGTTCGGGTTAGGTTCGGGTTAGGTTCGGGTTAGGTTCGGGTTAGGTTCGGGTTAGGTTCGGGTTAGGTTCGGGTTAGGTTCGGGTTAGGTTCGGGTTAGGTTAGGGTTCGGTTAGGTTCGGGTTAGGTTCGGGTTAGGTTCGGGTTAGGTTCGGGTTAGGTTCGGGTTAGGTTAGGTTCGGTTAGGTTCGGGTTAGGTTCGGGTTAGGTTCGGGTTAGTGGTTAGGTTCGGTTAGGTTCGGGTTAGGTTCGGGTTAGGTTCGGGTTAGGTTCGGGTTAGGTTCGGGTTAGGTTCGGGTTAGGTTCGGGTTAGGTTCGGGTTAGGTTCGGGTTAGGTTCGGGTTAGGTTCGGGTTAGGTTCGGGTTAGGTTCGGGTTAGGTTCGGGTTAGGTTCGGGTTAGGTTCGGGTTAGGTTCGGGTTAGGTTCGGGTTAGGTTCGGGTTAGGTTCGGGTTAGGTTCGGGTTAGGTTCGGGTTAGGTTCGGGTTAGGTTCGGGTTAGGTTCGGGTTAGGTTCGGGTTAGGTTCGGGTTAGGTTCGGGTTAGGTTCGGGTTAGGTTCGGGTTAGGTTCGGGTTAGGTTCGGGTTAGGTTCGGGTTAGGTTCGGGTTAGGTTCGGGTGTCGGGTTAGGTTCGGGTTAGGTTCGGGTTAGGTTAGGTTCGGGTTAGGTTCGGGTTAGGTTCGGGTTAGGTTCGGGTTAGGTTCGGGTTAGGTTCGGGTTAGGTTCGGGTTAGGTTCGGGTTAGGTTCGGGTTAGGTTCGGGTTAGGTTCGGGTTAGGTTCGGGTTAGGTTCGGGTTAGGTTCGGGTTAGGTTCGGGTTAGGTTCGGGTTAGGTTCGGGTTAGGTTCGGGTTAGGTTCGGGTTAGGTTCGGGTTAGGTTCGGGTTAGGTTCGGGTTAGGTTCGGGTTAGGTTCGGGTTAGGTTCGGGTTAGGTTCGGGTTAGGTTCGGGTTAGGTTCGGGTTAGGTTCGGGTTAGGTTCGGGTTAGGTTCGGGTTAGGTTCGGGTTAGGTTCGGGTTAGGTTCGGGTTAGGTTCGGGTTAGGTTCGGGTTAGGTTCGGGTTAGGTTCGGGTTAGGTTCGGGTTAGGTTCGGGTTAGGTTCGGGTTAGGTTCGGGTTAGGTTCGGGTTAGGTTCGGGTTAGGTTCGGGTTAGGTTCGGGTTAGGTTCGGGTTAGGTTCGGGTTAGGTTCGGGTTAGGTTCGGGTTAGGTTCGGGTTAGGTTCGGGTTAGGTTCGGGTTAGGTTCGGGTTAGGTTCGGGTTAGGTTCGGGTTAGGTTCGGGTTAGGTTCGGGTTAGGTTCGGGTTAGGTTCGGGTTAGGTTCGGGTTAGGTTCGGGTTAGGTTCGGGTTAGGTTCGGGTTAGGTTCGGGTTAGGTTCGGGTTAGGTTCGGGTTAGGTTCGGGTTAGGTTCGGGTTAGGTTCGGGTTAGGTTCGGGTTAGGTTCGGGTTAGGTTCGGGTTAGGTTCGGGTTAGGTTCGGGTTAGGTTCGGGTTAGGTTCGGGTTAGGTTCGGGTTAGGTTCGGGTTAGGTTCGGGTTAGGTTCGGGTTAGGTTCGGGTTAGGTTCGGGTTAGGTTCGGGTTAGGTTCGGGTTAGGTTCGGGTTAGGTTCGGGTTAGGTTCGGGTTAGGTTCGGGTTAGGTTCGGGTTAGGTTCGGGTTAGGTTCGGGTTAGGTTCGGGTTAGGTTCGGGTTAGGTTCGGGTTAGGTTCGGGTTAGGTTCGGGTTAGGTTCGGGTTAGGTTCGGGTTAGGTTCGGGTTAGGTTCGGGTTAGGTTCGGGTTAGGTTCGGGTTAGGTTCGGGTTAGGTTCGGGTTAGGTTCGGGTTAGGTTCGGGTTAGGTTCGGGTTAGGTTCGGGTTAGGTTCGGGTTAGGTTCGGGTTAGGTTCGGGTTAGGTTCGGGTTAGGTTCGGGTTAGGTTCGGGTTAGGTTCGGGTTAGGTTCGGGTTAGGTTCGGGTTAGGTTCGGGTTAGGTTCGGGTTAGGTTCGGGTTAGGTTCGGGTTAGGTTCGGGTTAGGTTCGGGTTAGGTTCGGGTTAGGTTCGGGTTAGGTTCGGGTTAGGTTCGGGTTAGGTTCGGGTTAGGTTCGGGTTAGGTTCGGGTTAGGTTCGGGTTAGGTTCGGGTTAGGTTCGGGTTAGGTTCGGGTTAGGTTCGGGTTAGGTTCGGGTTAGGTTAGGTTCGGGTTAGGATCGGGTTAGGTTCGGGTTAGGTTCGGGTTAGGTCGGGTTAGGTTAGGTTCGGGTTAGGTTCGGGTTAGGTTCGGGTTAGGTTCGGGTTAGGTTCGGGTTAGATTCGGGTTAGGTTCGGGTTAGGTTCGGGTTAGGTTCGGGTTAGGTTCGGGTTAGGTTCGGGTTAGGTTCGGGTTAGGTTCGGGTTAGGTTAGGTTCGGGTTAGGTTCGGGTTAGGTTCGGGTTAGGTTCGGGTAGGTTCGGGTTAGGTTCGGTTAGGTTCGGGTTAGGTTCGGGTTAGGTTCGGGTTAGGTTCGGTTAGGTTCGGGTTAGGTTCGGGTTAGGTTCGGGTTAGGTTCGGGTTAGGTTCGGGTTAGGTTCGGGTTAGGTTCGGGTTAGGTTCGGGTTAGGTTCGGGTTAGGTTCGGGTTAGGTTCGGGTTAGGTTCGGGTTAGGTTCGGGTTAGGTTCGGGTTAGGTTCGGGTTAGGTTCGGGTTAGGTTCGGGTTAGGTTCGGGTTAGGTTAGGTTAGGTTCGGGTTAGGTTCGGGTTAGGTTCGGGTTAGGTTCGGGTTAGGTTCGGGTTAGGTTCGGGTTAGGTTCGGGTTAGGTTCGGGTTAGGTTCGGGTTAGGTTAGGTTCGGGTTAGGTTCGGGTTAGGTTCGGGTTAGGTTCGGGTTAGGTTCGGGTTAGGTTCGGGTTAGGTTCGGGTTAGGTTCGGGTTAGGTTCGGGTTAGGTTCGGGTTAGGTTCGGGTTAGGTTCGGGTTAGGTTCGGGTTAGGTTCGGGTTAGGTTCGGGTTAGGTTCGGGTTAGGTTCGGGTTAGGTTCGGGTTAGGTTCGGGTTAGGTTCGGGTTAGGTTCGGGTTAGGTTCGGGTTAGGTTCGGGTTAGGTTCGGGTTAGGTTCGGGTTAGGTTCGGGTTAGGTTCGGGTTAGGTTCGGGTTAGGTTCGGGTTAGGTTCGGGTTAGGTTCGGGTTAGGTTCGGGTTAGGTTCGGGTTAGGTTCGGGTTAGGTTCGGGTTAGGTTCGGGTTAGGTTCGGGTTAGGTTCGGGTTAGGTTCGGGTTAGGTTCGGGTTAGGTTCGGGTTAGGTTCGGGTTAGGTTCGGGTTAGGTTCGGGTTAGGTTCGGGTTAGGTTCGGGTTAGGTTCGGGTTAGGTTCGGGTTAGGTTCGGGTTAGGTTCGGGTTAGGTTCGGGTTAGGTTCGGGTTAGGTTCGGGTTAGGTTCGGGTTAGGTTCGGGTTAGGTTCGGGTTAGGTTCGGGTTAGGTTCGGGGTGGGTTCGGGTTAGGTTCGGGTTAGGTTCGGGTTAGGTTCGGGTTAGGTTCGGGTTAGGTTCGGGTTAGGTTCGGGTTAGGTTCGGGTTAGGTTCGGGTTAGGTTCGGGTTAGGTTCGGGTTAGGTTCGGGTTAGGTTCGGGTTAGGTTCGGGTTAGGTTCGGGTTAGGTTCGGGTTAGGTTCGGGTTAGGTTCGGGTTAGGTTCGGGTTAGGTTCGGGTTAGGTTCGGGTTAGGTTCGGGTTAGGTTCGGGTTAGGTTCGGGTTAGGTTCGGGTTAGGTTCGGGTTAGGTTCGGGTTAGGTTCGGGTTAGGTTCGGGTTAGGTTCGGGTTAGGTTCGGGTTAGGTTCGGGTTAGGTTCGGGTTAGGTTCGGGTTAGGTTCGGGTTAGGTTCGGGTTAGGTTCGGGTTAGGTTCGGGTTAGGTTCGGGTTAGGTTCGGGTTAGGTTCGGGTTAGGTTCGGGTTAGGTTCGGGTTAGGTTCGGGTTAGGTTCGGGTTAGGTTCGGGTTAGGTTCGGGTTAGGTTCGGGTTAGGTTCGGGTTAGGGTTAGGTTCGGGTTAGGTTCGGGTTAGGTTCGGGTTAGGTTCGGGTTAGGTTCGTGTTAGGTTCGGGTTAGGTTCGGGTTAGGTTCGGGTTAGGTTCGGGTTAGGTTCGGGTTAGGTTCGGGTTAGGTTCGGGTTAGGTTCGGGTTAGGTTCGGGTTAGGTTCGGGTTAGGTTCGGGTTAGGTTCGGGTTAGGTTCGGGTTAGGTTCGGGTTAGGTTCGGGTTAGGTTCGGGTTAGGTTCGGGTTAGGTTCGGGTTAGGTTCGGGTTAGGTTCGGGTTAGGTTCGGGTTAGGTTCGGGTTAGGTTCGGGTTAGGTTAGGGTTAGGTTCGGGTTAGGTTCGGGTTAGGTTCGGGTTAGGTTAGGTTCGGGTTAGGTTCGGGTTAGGTTAGGTTCGGGTTAGGTTCGGGTTAGGTTCGGGTTAGGTTCGGGTTAGGTTCGGGTTAGGTTCGGGTTAGGTTCGGGTTAGGTTCGGGTTAGGTTCGGGTTAGGTTCGGGTTAGGTTCGGGTTAGGTTCGGGTTAGGTTCGGGTTAGGTTCGGGTTAGGTTCGGGTTAGGTTCGGGTTAGGTTAGGTTCGGGTTAGGTTCGGGTTAGGTTAGGTTCGGGTTAGGTTCGGGTTAGGTTAGGGTTCGGGTTAGGTTAGGTTCGGGTTAGGTTCGGGTTAGGTTAGGTTCGGGTTAGGTTCGGGTTAGGTTCGGGTTAGGTTCGGGTTAGGTTAGGTTCGGGTTAGGTTCGGGTTAGGTTCGGTTAGGTTCGGGTTAGGTTCGGGTTAGGTTCGGGTTAGGTTCGGGTTAGGTTCGGGTTAGGTTCGGGTTAGGTTCGGGTTAGGTTCGGGTTAGGTTCGGGTTAGGTTCGGGTTAGGTTCGGGTTAGGTTCGGGTTAGGTTCGGGTTAGGTTCGGGTTAGGTTCGGGTTAGGTTCGGGTTAGGTTCGGGTTAGGTTCGGGTTAGGTTCGGGTTAGGTTCGGGTTAGGTTCGGGTTAGGTTCGGGTTAGGTTCGGGTTAGGTTCGGGTTAGGTTCGGGTTAGGTTCGGGTTAGGTTCGGGTTAGGTTCGGGTTAGGTTCGGGTTAGGTTCGGGTTAGGTTCGGGTTAGGTTCGGGTTAGGTTCGGGTTAGGTTCGGGTTAGGTTCGGGGTTAGGTTCGGGTTAGGTTCGGGTTAGGGTTAGGTTCGGGTTAGGTTCGGGTTAGGTTCGGGTTAGGTTCGGGTTAGGTTCGGGTTAGGTTCGGGTTAGGTTCGGGTTAGGTTCGGGTTAGGTTCGGGTTAGGTTCGGGTTAGGTTAGGTTCGGGTTAGGTTCGGGTTAGGTTCGGGTTAGGTTCGGGTTAGGTTCGGGTTAGGTTCGGGGTTAGGTTCGGGTTAGGTTCGGGTTAGGTTCGGGTTAGGTTCGGGTTAGGTTCGGGTTAGGTTCGGGGTTAGGTTCGGGTTAGGTTCGGGTTAGGTTCGGGTTAGGTTCGGGTTAGGTTCGGGTTAGGTTCGGGTTAGGTTCGGGTTAGGTTCGGGTTAGGTTCGGGTTAGGTTCGGGTTAGGTTCGGGTTAGGTTCGGGTTAGGTTCGGGTTAGGTTCGGGTTAGGTTCGGGTTAGGTTCGGGTTAGGTTCGGGTTAGGTTCGGGTTAGGTTCGGGTTAGGGTTAGGTTCGGGTTAGGTTCGGGTTAGGTTCGGGTTAGGTTCGGGTTAGGTTCGGGTTAGGTTCGGGTTAGGTTCGGGTTAGGTTCGGGTTAGGTTCGGGTTAGGTTCGGGTTAGGTTCGGGTTAGGTTCGGGTTAGGTTCGGGTTAGGTTCGGGTTAGGTTCGGGTTAGGTTCGGGTTAGGTTCGGGTTAGGTTCGGGTTAGGTTAGGTTCGGGTTAGGTTCGGGTTAGGTTCGGGTTAGGTTCGGGTTAGGTTCGGGTTAGGTTCGGGTTAGGTTCGGGTTAGGTTCGGGTTAGGTTCGGGTTAGGTTCGGGTTAGGTTCGGGTTAGGTTCGGGTTAGGTTCGGGTTAGGTTCGGGTTAGGTTCGGGTTAGGTTCGGGTTAGGTTCGGGTTAGGTTCGGGTTAGGTTCGGGTTAGGTTCGGGTTAGGTTCGGGTTAGGTTCGGGTTAGGTTCGGGTTAGGTTCGGGTTAGGTTCGGGTTAGGTTCGGGTTAGGTTCGGGTTAGGTTCGGGTTAGGTTCGGGTTAGGTTCGGGTTAGGTTCGGGTTAGGTTCGGGTTAGGTTCGGGTTAGGTTCGGGTTAGGTTCGGGTTAGGTTCGGGTTAGGTTCGGGTTAGGTTCGGGTTAGGTTCGGGTTAGGTTCGGGTTAGGTTCGGGTTAGGTTCGGGTTAGGTTCGGGTTAGGTTCGGGTTAGGTTCGGGTTAGGTTCGGGTTAGGTTCGGGTTAGGTTCGGGTTAGGTTCGGGTTAGGTTCGGGTTAGGTTCGGGTTAGGTTCGGGTTAGGTTCGGGTTAGGTTCGGGTTAGGTTCGGGTTAGGTTCGGGTTAGGTTCGGGTTAGGTTCGGGTTAGGTTCGGGTTAGGTTCGGGTTAGGTTCGGGTTAGGTTCGGGTTAGGTTCGGGTTAGGTTCGGGTTAGGTAGGGTTAGGTTCGGGTTAGGTTCGGGTTAGGTTCGGGTTAGGTTCGGGTTAGGTTCGGGTTAGGTTTCGGGTTAGGTTCGGGTTAGGTTCGGGTTAGGTTCGGGTTAGGTTCGGGTTAGGTTCGGGTTAGGTTCGGGTTAGGTTCGGGTTAGGTTCGGGTTAGGTTCGGGTTAGGTTAGGGTTCGGGTTAGGTTCGGGTTAGGTTCGGGTTAGGTTAGGTTCGGGTTAGGTTCGGGTTAGGTTCGGGTTAGGTTCGGGTTAGGTTCGGGTTAGGTTCGGGTTAGGTTCGGGTTAGGTTCGGGTTAGGTTCGGGTTAGGTTCGGGTTAGGTTCGGGTTAGGTTCGGGTTAGGTTCGGGTTAGGTTAGGTTCGGGTTAGGTTCGGGTTAGGTTCGGGTTAGGTTCGGGTTAGGTTCGGGTTAGGTTCGGGTTAGGTTCGGGTTAGGTTCGGGTTAGGTTCGGGTTAGGTTAGGTTCGGGTTAGGTTCGGGTTAGGTTAGGTTCGGGTTAGGTTCGGGTTAGGTTCGGGTTAGGTTCGGGTTAGGTTCGGGTTAGGTTCGGGTTAGGTTCGGGTTAGGTTCGGGTTAGGTTCGGGTTAGGTTCGGGTTAGGTTCGGGTTAGGTTCGGGTTAGGTTCGGGTTAGGTTCGGGTTAGGTTCGGGTTAGGTTCGGGTTAGGTTCGGGTTAGGTTCGGGTTAGGTTCGGGTTAGGTTCGGGTTAGGTTCGGGTTAGGTTAGGTTCGGGTTAGGTTCGGGTTAGGTTCGGGTTAGGTTCGGGTTAGGTTCGGGTTAGGTTCGGGTTAGGTTCGGGTTAGGTTCGGGTTAGGTTCGGGTTGTAGGTTCGGGTTAGGTTCGGGTTAGGTTCGGGTTAGGTTAGGTTCGGGTTAGGTTCGGGTTAGGTTCGGGTTAGGTTCGGGTTAGGTTCGGGTTAGGTTCGGGTTAGGTTCGGGTTAGGTTCGGGTTAGGTTCGGGTTAGGTTCGGGTTAGGTTCGGGTTAGGTTCGGGTTAGGTTCGGGTTAGGTTCGGGTTAGGTTCGGGTTAGGTTAGGTTCGGGTTAGGTTCGGGTTAGGTTCGGGTTAGGTTCGGGTTAGGTTCGGGTTAGGTTCGGGTTAGGTTCGGGTTAGGTTCGGGTTAGGTTCGGGTTAGGTTCGGGTTAGGTTCGGGTTAGGTTCGGGTTAGGTTCGGGTTAGGTTCGGGTTAGGTTCGGGTTAGGTTAGGTTCGGGTTAGGTTCGGGTTAGGTTCGGGTTAGGTTCGGGTTAGGTTCGGGTTAGGTTCGGGTTAGGTTCGGGTTAGGTTCGGGTTAGGTTCGGGTTAGGTTCGGGTTAGGTTCGGGTTAGGTTCGGGTTAGGTTCGGGTTAGGTTCGGGTTAGGTTCGGGTTAGGTTCGGGTTAGGTTCGGGTTAGGTTCGGGTTAGGTTAGGTTAGGTTCGGGTTAGGTTCGGGTTAGGTTCGGGTTAGGTTCGGGTTAGGTTCGGGTTAGGTTCGGGTTAGGTTCGGGTTAGGTTCGGGTTAGGTTCGGGTTAGGTTCGGGTTAGGTTCGGGTTAGGTTCGGGTTAGGTTCGGGTTAGGTTCGGGTTAGGTTCGGGTTAGGTTCGGGTTAGGTTCGGGTTAGGTTCGGGTTAGGTTCGGGTTAGGTTCGGGTTAGGTTCGGGTTAGGTTCGGGTTAGGTTCGGGTTAGGTTCGGGTTAGGTTCGGGTTAGGTTCGGGTTAGGTTCGGGTTAGGTTCGGGTTAGGGTTAGGTTCGGGTTAGGTTCGGGTTAGGTTCGGGTTAGGTTCGGGTTAGGTTCGGGTTAGGTTCGGGTTAGGTTCGGGTTAGGTTCGGGTTAGGTTCGGGTTAGGTTCGGGTTAGGTTCGGGTTAGGTTCGGGTTAGGTTCGGGTTAGGTTCGGGTTAGGTTCGGGTTAGGTTCGGGTTAGGTTCGGGTTAGGTTCGGGTTAGGTTCGGGTTAGGTTCGGGTTAGGTTCGGGTTAGGTTCGGGTTAGGTTCGGGTTAGGTTCGGGTTAGGTTCGGGTTAGGTTCGGGTTAGGTTCGGGTTAGGTTCGGGTTAGGTTCGGGTTAGGTTCGGGTTAGGTTCGGGTTAGGTTCGGGTTAGGTTAGGTTCGGGTTAGGTTCGGGTTAGGTTAGGTTCGGGTTAGGTTCGGGTTAGGTTCGGGTTAGGTTCGGGTTAGGTTCGGGGTTAGGTTCGGGTTAGGTTCGGGTTAGGTTCGGGTTAGGTTCGGGTTAGGTTCGGGTTAGGTTCGGGTTAGGTTCGGGTTAGGTTCGGGTTAGGTTCGGGTTAGGTTCGGGTTAGGTTCGGGTTAGGTTCGGGTTAGGTTCGGGTTAGGTTCGGTTAGGTTCGGGTTAGGTTCGGGTTAGGTTAGGTTCGGGTTAGGTTCGGGTTAGGTTCGGGTTAGGTTCGGGTTAGGTTCGGGTTAGGTTCGGGTTAGGTTCGGGTTAGGTTCGGGTTAGGTTCGGGTTAGGTTCGGGTTAGGTTCGGGTTAGGTTCGGGTTAGGTTAGGTTCGGGTTAGGTTCGGGTTAGGTTCGGGTTAGGTTCGGGTTAGGTTCGGGTTAGGTTCGGGTTAGGTTCGGGTTAGGTTCGGGTTAGGTTCGGGTTAGGTTCGGGTTAGGTTCGGGTTAGGTTCGGGTTAGGTTCGGGTTAGGTTCGGGGTTAGGTTCGGGTTAGGTTAGGTTCGGGTTAGGTTCGGGTTAGGTTCGGGTTAGGTTCGGGTTAGGTTCGGGTTAGGTTCGGGTTAGGTTCGGGGTTAGGTTCGGGTTAGGTTCGGGTTAGGTTCGGGTTAGGTTCGGGTTAGGTTCGGGTTAGGTTCGGGTTTAGGTTCGGGTTAGGTTCGGGTTAGGTTAGGTTCGGGGTTAGGTTCGGGTTAGGTTCGGGTTAGGTTCGGGTTAGGTTCGGGTTAGGTTCGGGTTAGGTTCGGGTTAGGTTCGGGTTAGGTTCGGGTTAGGTTCGGGTTAGGTTCGGGTTAGGTTCGGGTTAGGTTCGGGTTAGGTTCGGGTTAGGTTCGGGTTAGGTTCGGGTTAGGTTCGGGTTAGGTTCGGGTTAGGTTAGGTTAGGTTCGGGTTAGGTTCGGGTTAGGTTCGGGTTAGGTTCGGGTTAGGTTCGGGTTAGGTTCGGGTTAGGTTCGGGTTAGGTTCGGGTTAGGTTCGGGTTAGGTTCGGGTTAGGTTCGGGTTAGGTTCGGGTTAGGTTCGGGTTAGGTTCGGGTTAGGTTAGGTTCGGGTTAGGTTCGGGTTAGGTTCGGGTTAGGTTCGGGTTAGGTTCGGGTTAGGTTCGGGTTAGGTTCGGGTTAGGTTCGGGTTAGGTTCGGGTTAGGTTCGGGTTAGGTTCGGGTTAGGTTCGGGTTAGGTTCGGGTTAGGTTCGGGTTAGGGTTAGGTTCGGGTTAGGTTCGGGTTAGGTTCGGGTTAGGTTCGGGTTAGGTTCGGGTTAGGTTCGGGTTAGGTTCGGGTTAGGTTCGGGTTAGGTTCGGGTTAGGTTCGGGTTAGGTTCGGGTTAGGTTCGGGTTAGGTTCGGGTTAGGTTCGGGTTAGGTTCGGGTTAGGTTCGGGTTAGGTTCGGGTTAGGTTCGGGTTAGGTTCGGGTTAGGTTCGGGTTAGGTTCGGGTTAGGTTCGGGTTAGGTTCGGGTTAGGTTGGGTTAGGTTCGGGTTAGGTTAGGTTCGGGTTAGGTTCGGGTTAGGTTCGGGTTAGGTTCGGGTTAGGTTCGGGTTAGGTTCGGGTTAGGTTCGGGTTAGGTTCGGGTTAGGTTCGGGTTAGGTTCGGGTTAGGTTCGGGTTAGGTTCGGGTTAGGTTCGGGTTAGGTTCGGGTTAGGTTCGGGTTAGGTTCGGGTTAGGTTAGGTTCGGGTTAGGTTCGGGTTAGGTTCGGGTTAGGTTCGGGTTAGGTTCGGGTTAGGTTCGGGTTAGGTTCGGGTTAGGTTCGGGTTAGGTTCGGGTTAGGTTCGGGTTAGGTTCGGGTTAGGTTCGGGTTAGGTTCGGGTTAGGTTCGGGTTAGGTTCGGGTTAGGTTCGGGTTAGGTTCGGGTTAGGTTCGGGTTAGGTTCGGGTTAGGTTCGGGTTAGGTTCGGGTTAGGTTCGGGTTAGGTTCGGGTTAGGTTCGGGTTAGGTTCGGGTTAGGTTAGGTTCGGGTTAGGTTCGGGTTAGGTTCGGGTTAGGTTCGGGTTAGGTTAGGTTCGGGTTAGGTTAGGTTCGGGTTAGGTTAGGTTCGGGTTAGGTTCGGGTTAGGTTCGGGTTAGGTTCGGGTTAGGTTCGGGTTAGGTTCGGGTTAGGTTCGGGTTAGGTTCGGGTTAGGTTCGGGTTAGGTTCGGGTTAGGTTCGGGTTAGGTTCGGGTTAGGTTCGGGTTAGGTTCGGGTTAGGTTCGGGTTAGGTTCGGGTTAGGTTCGGGTTAGGTTCGGGTTAGGTTCGGGTTAGGTTCGGGTTAGGTTCGGGTTAGGTTCGGGTTAGGTTCGGGTTAGGTTCGGGTTAGGTTCGGGTTAGGTTCGGGTTAGGTTCGGGTTAGGTTCGGGTTAGGTTCGGGTTAGGTTCGGGTTAGGTTCGGGTTAGGTTCGGGTTAGGTTCGGGTTAGGTTCGGGTTAGGTTCGGGTTAGGTTCGGGTTAGGTTCGGGTTAGGTTCGGGTTAGGTTCGGGTTAGGTTCGGGTTAGGTTCGGGTTAGGTTTCGGGTTAGGTTCGGGTTAGGTTCGGGTTAGGTTCGGGTTAGGTTCGGGTTAGGTTCGGGTTAGGTTCGGGTTAGGTTCGGGTTAGGTTCGGGTTAGGTTCGGGTTAGGTTCGGGTTAGGTTCGGGTTAGGTTCGGGTTAGGTTCGGGTTAGGTTCGGGTTAGGTTCGGGTTAGGGTTAGGTTAGGTTCGGGTTAGGTTCGGGTTAGGTTCGGGTTAGGTTCGGGTTAGGTTCGGGTTAGGTTCGGGTTAGGTTCGGGTTAGGTTCGGGTTAGGTTCGGGTTAGGTTCGGGTTAGGTTAGGTTCGGGTTAGGTTCGGGTTAGGTTCGGGTTAGGTTCGGGTTAGGTTCGGGTTAGGTTCGGGTTAGGTTCGGGTTAGGTTCGGGTTAGGTTCGGGTTAGGTTCGGGTTAGGTTCGGGTTAGGTTCGGGTTAGGTTCGGGTTAGGTTCGGGTTAGGTTCGGGTTAGGTTCGGGTTAGGTTCGGGTTAGGTTCGGGTTAGGTTCGGGTTAGGTTCGGGTTAGGTTCGGGTTAGGTTCGGGTTAGGTTCGGGTTAGGTTCGGGTTAGGTTCGGGTTAGGTTCGGGTTAGGTTAGGTTCGGGTTAGGTTCGGGTTAGGTTCGGGTTAGGTTCGGGTTAGGTTCGGGTTAGGTTCGGGTTAGGTTCGGGTTAGGTTCGGGTTAGGTTCGGGTTAGGTTCGGGTTAGGTTCGGGTTAGGTTCGGGTTAGGTTCGGGTTAGGTTAGGTTCGGGTTAGGTTCGGGTTAGGTTCGGGTTAGGTTCGGGTTAGGTTCGGGTTAGGTTCGGGTTAGGTTCGGGTTAGGTTAGGTTCGGGTTAGGTTCGGGTTAGGTTCGGGTTAGGTTCGGGTTAGGTTCGGGTTAGGTTCGGGTTAGGTTCGGGTTAGGTTAGGTTAGGTTAGGTTCGGGTTAGGTTCGGGTTAGGTTCGGGTTAGGTTCGGGTTAGGTTCGGGTTAGGTTAGGTTCGGGTTAGGTTCGGGTTAGGTTCGGGTTAGGTTCGGGTTAGGTTCGGGTTAGGTTCGGGTTAGGTTCGGGTTAGGTTCGGGTTAGGTTCGGGTTAGGTTCGGGTTAGGTTCGGGTTAGGTTCGGGTTAGGTTTAGGGTTAGGTTTGGTTAGGTTCGGGTTAGGTTCGGGTTAGGTTCGGGTTAGGTTCGGGTTAGGTTCGGGTTAGGTTCGGGTTAGGTTCGGGTTAGGTTCGGGTTAGGTTCGGGTTAGGTTCGGGTTAGGTTTAGGTTCGGGTTAGGTTCGGGTTAGGTTCGGGTTAGGTTTGGGTTAGGTTAGGTTCGGGTTAGGTTCGGGTTAGGTTCGGGTTAGGTTCGGGTTAGGTTCGGGTTAGGTTCGGGTTAGGTTCGGGTTAGGTTCGGGTTAGGTTCGGGTTAGGTTCGGGTTAGGTTCGGGTTAGGTTCGGGTTAGGTTCGGGTTAGGTTCGGGTTAGGTTCGGGTTAGGTTCGGGTTAGGTTTCGGGTTAGGTTAGGTTCGGGTTAGGTTCGGGTTAGGTTTGGGTTAGGTTCGGGTTAGGTTCGGGTTAGGTTCGGGTTAGGTTCGGGTTAGGTTCGGGTTAGGTTCGGGTTAGGTTCGGGTTAGGTTCGGGTTAGGTTCGGGTTAGGTTCGGGTTAGGTTCGGGTTAGGTTCGGGTTAGGTTCGGGTTAGGTTAGGTTCGGGTTAGGTTCGGGTTAGGTTCGGGTTAGGTTCGGGTTAGGTTCGGGTTAGGTTCGGGTTAGGTTAGGTTCGGGTTAGGTTCGGGTTAGGTTCGGGTTAGGTTCGGGTTAGGTTCGGGTTAGGTTCGGGTTAGGTTCGGGTTAGGTTCGGGTTAGGTTCGGGTTAGGTTCGGGTTAGGTTCGGGTTAGGTTCGGGTTAGGTTCGGGTTAGGTTCGGGTTAGGTTCGGGTTAGGTTCGGGTTAGGTTCGGGTTAGGTTCGGGTTAGGTTCGGGTTAGGTTCGGGTTAGGTTCGGGTTAGGTTCGGGTTAGGTTCGGGTTAGGTTCGGGTTAGGTTCGGGTTAGGTTAGGTTAGGTTCGGGTTAGGTTAGGTTCGGGTTAGGTTCGGGTTAGGTTCGGGTTAGGTTCGGGTTAGGTTAGGTTCGGGTTAGGTTCGGGTTAGGTTCGGGTTAGGTTCGGGTTAGGTTCGGGTTAGGTTCGGGTTAGGTTCGGGTTAGGTTCGGGTTAGGTTCGGGTTAGGTTCGGGTTAGGTTCGGGTTAGGTTCGGGTTAGGTTCGGGTTAGGTTCGGGTTAGGTTCGGGTTAGGTTCGGGTTAGGTTCGGGTTAGGTTAGGTTCGGGTTAGGTTCGGGTTAGGTTCGGGTTAGGTTCGGGTTAGGTTCGGGTTAGGTTCGGGTTAGGTTCGGGTTAGGTTCGGGTTAGGTTCGGGTTAGGTTCGGGTTAGGTTCGGGTTAGGTTCGGGTTAGGTTCGGGTTAGGTTCGGGTTAGGTTCGGGTTAGGTTCGGGTTAGGTTCGGGTTAGGTTCGGGTTAGGTTCGGGTTAGGTTCGGGTTAGGTTAGGTTCGGGTTAGGTTCGGGTTAGGTTCGGGTTAGGTTCGGGTTAGGTTCGGGTTAGGTTCGGGTTAGGTTCGGGTTAGGTTCGGGTTAGGTTCGGGTTAGGTTCGGGTTAGGTTCGGGTTAGGTTCGGGTTAGGTTCGGGTTAGGTTCGGGTTAGGTTAGGTTAGGTTCGGGTTAGGTTCGGGTTAGGTTCGGGTTAGGTTCGGGTTAGGTTCGGGTTAGGTTCGGGTTAGGTTCGGGTTAGGTTCGGGTTAGGTTAGGTTCGGGTTAGGTTCGGGTTAGGTTCGGGTTAGGTTCGGGTTAGGTTCGGGTTAGGTTCGGGTTAGGTTCGGGTTAGGTTCGGGTTAGGTTCGGGTTAGGTTAGGTTCGGGTTAGGTTCGGGTTAGGTTCGGGTTAGGTTCGGGTTAGGTTCGGGTTAGGTTCGGGTTAGGTTCGGGTTAGGTTCGGGTTAGGTTAGGTTCGGGTTAGGTTCGGGTTAGGTTCGGGTTAGGTTCGGGTTAGGTTCGGGTTAGGTTCGGGTTAGGTTCGGGTTAGGGTTAGGTTCGGGTTAGGTTCGGGTTAGGTTCGGGTTAGGTTCGGGTTAGGTTCGGGTTAGGTTCGGGTTAGGTTCGGGTTAGGTTCGGGTTAGGTTCGGGTTAGGTTCGGGTTAGGTTAGGTTCGGGTTAGGTTCGGGTTAGGTTCGGGTTAGGTTCGGGTTAGGTTCGGGTTAGGTTCGGGTTAGGTTCGGGTTAGGTTCGGGTTAGGTTCGGGTTAGGTTCGGGTTAGGTTCGGGTTAGGTTCGGGTTAGGTTCGGGTTAGGTTCGGGTTAGGTTCGGGTTAGGTTCGGGTTAGGTTCGGGTTAGGTTCGGGTTAGGTTCGGGTTAGGTTAGGTTCGGGTTAGGTTCGGGTTAGGTTCGGGTTAGGTTCGGGTTAGGTTCGGGTTAGGTTCGGGTTAGGTTCGGGTTAGGTTCGGGTTAGGTTCGGGTTAGGTTCGGGTTAGGTTCGGGTTAGGTTCGGGTTAGGTTCGGGTTAGGTTCGGGTTAGGTTCGGGTTAGGTTCGGGTTAGGTTCGGGTTAGGTTCGGGTTAGGTTCGGGTTAGGTTCGGGTTAGGTTCGGGTTAGGTTCGGGTTAGGTTCGGGTTAGGTTCGGGTTAGGTTCGGGTTAGGTTCGGGTTAGGTTCGGGTTAGGTTCGGGTTAGGTTCGGGTTAGGTTCGGGTTAGGTTCGGGTTAGGTTCGGGTTAGGTTCGGGTTAGGTTAGGTTCGGGTTAGGTTAGGTTCGGGTTAGGTTCGGGTTAGGTTCGGGTTAGGTTCGGGTTAGGTTCGGGTTAGGTTCGGGTTAGGTTCGGGTTAGGTTAGGTTCGGTTAGGTTCGGGTTAGGTTCGGGTTAGGTTCGGGTTAGGTTCGGGTTAGGTTCGGGTTAGGTTCGGGTTAGGGTTAGGTTCGGGTTAGGTTCGGGTTAGGTTCGGGTTAGGTTCGGGTTAGGTTCGGGTTAGGTTCGGGTTAGGTTCGGGTTAGGTTCGGGTTAGGTTCGGGTTAGGTTAGGTTCGGGTTAGGTTCGGGTTAGGTTCGGGTTAGGTTCGGGTTAGGTTCGGTTTGGTTCGGGTTAGGTTCGGGTTAGGTTCGGGTTAGGTTCGGGTTAGGTTCGGGTTAGGTTCGGGTTAGGTTCGGGTTAGGTTCGGGTTAGGTTCGGGTTAGGTTCGGGTTAGGTTCGGGTTAGGTTCGGGGTTAGGTTCGGGTTAGGTTCGGGTTAGGGTTCGGGTTAGGTTCGGGTTAGGGTTCGGGTTAGGTTCGGGTTGGGTTCGGGTTAGGTTCGGGTTAGGTTCGGGTTAGGTGGTAGGTTCGGGTTAGGTTCGGGTTAGGTTCGGGGTTAGGGTGGGGTTAGGTTCGGGTTAGGGTTAGGGGTTAGGTTCGGGTTAGGTTCGGGTTAGGTTCGGGTTAGGTTCGGGTTAGGTTCGGGTTAGGTTCGGGTCGGGTTAGGTTCGGGTTAGGTTCGGGTTAGGTTCGGGTTAGGTTCGGGTTAGGTTCGGGTTAGGTTCGGGTTAGGTTCGGGTTAGGTTCGGGTTAGGTTCGGGTTAGGTTCGGGTTAGGTTTCGGGTTAGGTTCGGGTTAGGTTTGGGGTTAGGTTCGGGTTAGGTTCGGGTTAGGTTCGGGTTAGGTTCGGGTTAGGTTCGGGTTAGGTTCGGGTTAGGTTCGGGTTAGGTTCGGGTTAGGTTCGGGTTAGGTTCGGGTTAGGTTCGGGAGGTTAGGTTCGGGTTAGGGTTTCGGGTTAGGTTCGGGTTAGGTTAGGTTCGGGTTAGGTTCGGGTTAGGTTCGGGTTAGGTTAGGGTTCGGGTTAGGTTCGGGTTAGGTTCGAGGGTTAGGTTCGGGTTAGGTTCGGGTTAGGTTCGGGTTAGTCGGGTTAGGTTCGGGTTAGGTTCGGGTTAGGTTCGGGTTAGGTTTCGGGGTTAGGTTCGGGTTAGGTTCGGGTTAGGTTCGGGTTAGGTTCGGGTTAGGTTCGGGTTAGGTTCGGGTTAGGTTCGGGTTAGGTTCGGGTTAGGTTCGGGTTAGGTTCGGGTTAGGTTCGGGTTAGGTTCGGGTTAGGTTCGGGTTAGGTTCGGGTTAGGTTCGGGTTAGGTTCGGGTTAGGTTCGGGTTAGGTTCGGGTTAGGTTCGGGTTAGGTTCGGGTTAGGTTCGGGTTAGGTTCGGGTTAGGTTCGGGTTAGGTTCGGGTTAGGTTTCGGGTTAGGTTTCGGGTTAGGTTCGGGTTAGGTTCGGGTTAGGTTCGGGTTAGGTTCGGGTTAGGTTCGGGTTAGGTTCGGGTTAGGTTCGGGTTAGGTTCGGGTTAGGTTCGGGTTAGGTTCGGGTTAGGTTCGGGTTAGGGTTCGGGTTAGGTTCGGGTTAGGTTCGGGTTAGGTTCGGGTTAGGTTCGGGTTAGGTTCGGGTTAGGTTCGGGTTAGGTTCGGGTTAGGTTCGGGTTAGGGTTCGGGTTAGGTTCGGGTTAGGTTCGGGTTAGGTTCGGGTTAGGTTCGGGTTAGGTTCGGGTTAGGTTCGGGTTAGGTTCGGGTTAGGTTCGGGTTAGGTTCGGGTTAGGTTCGGGTTAGGTTCGGGTTAGGTTCGGGTTAGGTTCGGGTTAGGTTTCGGGTGGTTAGGTTCGGGTTAGGTTTCGGGTTAGGTTCGGGTTAGGTTCGGGTTAGGTTCGGGTTAGGTTCGGGTTAGGTTCGGGTTAGGGTTCGGGTTAGGTTCGGGTTAGGTTCGGGTTAGGTTAGGTTCGGGTTAGGTTCGGGTTAGGTTCGGGTTAGGTTCGGGTTAGGTTCGGGTTAGGTTCGGGTTAGGTTCGGGTTAGGTTCGGGTTAGGTTCGGAGGTTAGGTTCGGGTTAGGTTCGGGTTAGGTTCGGGTTAGGTTGGTTAGGTTCGGGTTAGGTTCGGGTTAGGTTCGGGTTAGGTTCGGGTTAGGTTCGGGTTAGGTTCGGGTTAGGTTCGGGTTAGGTTCGGGTTAGGTTCGGGTTAGGTTCGGGTTAGGTTCGGGTTAGGTTCGGGGTTAGGTTCGGGTTAGGTTCGGGTTAGGTTCGGGTTAGGTTCGGGTTAGGTTCGGTTAGGTTCGGGGTTAGGTTCGGGTTAGGTTCGGGTTAGGTTTCGGGTTAGGTTCGGGTTAGGTTCGGGTTAGGTTCGGGTTAGGTTCGGGTGGTTAGGTTCGGGTTAGGTTCGGGTTAGGTCGGGGTTAGGTTCGGGTTAGGTTCGGGTTAGGTTCGGGTTAGGTTCGGGTTAGGTTCGGGTTAGGTTCGGGTTAGGTTCGGGTTAGGTTCGGGTTAGGTTCGGGTTAGGGTCGGGTTAGGTTCGGGTTAGGTTCGGGTTAGGTTCGGGTTAGGTTCGGGTTAGGTTCGGGTTAGGTTCGGGTTAGGTTCGGGTTAGGTTCGGGTTAGGTTCGGGTTAGGTTAGGTTCGGGTTAGGTTCGGGTTAGGTTCGGGTTAGGTTCGGGTTAGGTTCGGGTTAGGTTCGGGTTAGGTTCGGGTTAGGTTTCGGGTTAGGTTCGGGTTAGGTTCGGGTTAGGTTCGGGTTAGGTTCGGGTTAGGTTCGGGTTAGGTTCGGGTTAGGTTCGGGTTAGGTTCGGGTTAGGTTCGGGTTAGGTTCGGGTTAGGTTCGGGTTAGGTTCGGGTTAGGTTAGGTTCGGGTTAGGTTCGGGTTAGGTTCGGGTTAGGTTCGGGTTAGGTTCGGGTTAGGTTCGGGTTAGGTTCGGGTTAGGTTCGGGTTAGGTTCGGGTTAGGTTCGGGGTTAGGTTCGGGTTAGGTTCGGGTTAGGTTCGGGTTAGGTTCGGGTTAGGTTCGGGTTAGGTTCGGGTTAGGTTCGGGTTAGGTTCGGGTTAGGTTCGGGTTAGGTTCGGGTTAGGTTCGGGTTAGGTTCGGGTTAGGTTCGGGTTAGGTTCGGGTTAGGTTCGGGTTAGTTTCGGGTTAGGTTCGGGTTAGGTTCGGGTTAGGTTCGGGTTAGGTTCGGGTTAGGTTCGGGTTAGGTTCGGGTTAGGTTCGGGTTAGGTTCGGGTTAGGTTCGGGTTAGGTTCGGGTTAGGTTCGGGTTAGGGTTCGGGTTAGGTTCGGGTTAGGTTCGGGTTAGGTTCGGGTTAGGTTCGGGTTAGGTTCGGGTTAGGTTCGGGTTAGGTTCGGGTTAGGTTTCGGGTTAGGTTCGGGTTAGGTTCGGGTTAGGTTCGGGTTAGGTTCGGGTTAGGTTCGGGTTAGGTAAGGTTAGGTTCGGGTTAGGTTCGGGTTAGGTTCGGGTTAGGTTCGGGTTAGGTTCGGGTTAGGTTCGGGTTAGGTTCGGGTTAGGTTCGGGTTAGGTTCGGGTTAGGTTCGGGTTAGGTTCGGGTTAGGTTCGGGTTAGGTTCGGGTTAGGTTCGGGTTAGGTTCGGGTTAGGTTCGGGTTAGGTTCGGGTTAGGTTCGGGTTAGGTTCGGGTTAGGTTCGGGTTAGGTTCGGGTTAGGTTCGGGTTAGGTTCGGGTTAGGTTCGGGTTAGGTTCGGGTTAGGTTCGGGTTAGGTTCGGGTTAGGTTCGGGTTAGGTTCGGGTTAGGTTCGGGTTAGGTTCGGGTTAGGTTCGGGTTAGGTTCGGGTTAGGTTCGGGTTAGGTTCGGGTTAGGTTCGGGTTAGGTTCGGGTTAGGTTCGGGTTAGGTTCGGGTTAGGTTCGGGTTAGGTTCGGGTTAGGTTCGGGTTAGGTTCGGGTTAGGTTCGGGTTAGGTTCGGGTTAGGTTCGGGTTAGGTTCGGGTTAGGTTCGGGTTAGGTTCGGGTTAGGTTCGGGTTAGGTTCGGGTTAGGTTCGGGTTAGGTTCGGGTTAGGTTCGGGTTAGGTTCGGGTTAGGTTCGGGTTAGGTTCGGGTTAGGTTCGGGTTAGGTTCGGGTTAGGTTCGGGTTAGGTTCGGGTTAGGTTCGGGTTAGGTTCGGGTTAGGTTCGGGTTAGGTTCGGGTTAGGTTCGGGTTAGGTTCGGGTTAGGTTCGGGTTAGGTTCGGGTTAGGTTCGGGTTAGGTTCGGGTTAGGTTCGGGTTAGGTTCGGGTTAGGTTCGGGTTAGGTTCGGGTTAGGTTCGGGTTAGGTTCGGGTTAGGTTCGGGTTAGGTTCGGGTTAGGTTCGGGTTAGGTTCGGGTTAGGTTCGGGTTAGGTTCGGGTTAGGTTCGGGTTAGGTTCGGGTTAGGTTCGGGTTAGGTTCGGGTTAGGTTCGGGTTAGGTTCGGGTTAGGTTCGGGTTAGGTTCGGGTTAGGTTCGGGTTAGGTTCGGGTTAGGTTCGGGTTAGGTTCGGGTTAGGTTCGGGTTAGGTTCGGGTTAGGTTCGGGTTAGGTTCGGGTTAGGTTCGGGTTAGGTTCGGGTTAGGTTCGGGTTAGGTTCGGGTTAGGTTCGGGTTAGGTTCGGGTTAGGTTCGGGTTAGGTTCGGGTTAGGTTCGGGTTAGGTTCGGGTTAGGTTCGGGTTAGGTTCGGGTTAGGTTCGGGTTAGGTTCGGGTTAGGTTCGGGTTAGGTTCGGGTTAGGTTCGGGTTAGGTTCGGGTTAGGTTCGGGTTAGGTTCGGGTTAGGTTCGGGTTAGGTTCGGGTTAGGTTCGGGTTAGGTTCGGGTTAGGTTCGGGTTAGGTTCGGGTTAGGTTCGGGTTAGGTTCGGGTTAGGTTCGGGTTAGGTTCGGGTTAGGTTCGGGTTAGGTTCGGGTTAGGTTCGGGTTAGGTTCGGGTTAGGTTCGGGTTAGGTTCGGGTTAGGTTCGGGTTAGGTTCAGGTTAGGTTCGGGTTAGGTTCGGGTTAGGTTCGGGTTAGGTTCGGGTTAGGTTCGGGTTAGGTTCGGGTTAGGTTCGGGTTAGGTTCGGGTTAGGTTCGGGTTAGGTTCGGGTTAGGTTCGGGTTAGGTTCGGGTTAGGTTCGGGTTAGGTTCGGGTTAGGTTCGGGTTAGGTTCGGGTTAGGTTCGGGTTAGGTTCGGGTTAGGTTCGGGTTAGGTTCGGGTTAGGTTCGGGTTAGGTTCGGGTTAGGTTCGGGTTAGGTTCGGGTTAGGTTCGGGTTAGGTTCGGGTTAGGTTCGGGTTAGGTTCGGGTTAGGTTCGGGTTAGGTTCGGGTTAGGTTCGGGTTAGGTTCGGGTTAGGTTCGGGTTAGGTTCGGGTTAGGTTCGGGTTAGGTTCGGGTTAGGTTCGGGTTAGGTTCGGGTTAGGTTCGGGTTAGGTTCGGGTTAGGTTCGGGTTAGGTTCGGGTTAGGTTCGGGTTAGGTTCGGGTTAGGTTCGGGTTAGGTTCGGGTTAGGTTCGGGTTAGGTTCGGGTTAGGTTCGGGTTAGGTTCGGGTTAGGTTCGGGTTAGGTTCGGGTTAGGTTCGGGTTAGGTTCGGGTTAGGTTCGGGTTAGGTTCGGGTTAGGTTCGGGTTAGGTTCGGGTTAGGTTCGGGTTAGGTTCGGGTTAGGTTCGGGTTAGGTTCGGGTTAGGTTCGGGTTAGGTTCGGGTTAGGTTCGGGTTAGGTTCGGGTTAGGTTCGGGTTAGGTTCGGGTTAGGTTCGGGTTAGGTTCGGGTTAGGTTCGGGTTAGGTTCGGGTTAGGTTCGGGTTAGGTTCGGGTTAGGTTCGGGTTAGGTTCGGGTTAGGTTCGGGTTAGGTTCGGGTTAGGTTCGGGTTAGGTTCGGGTTAGGTTCGGGTTAGGTTCGGGTTAGGTTCGGGTTAGGTTCGGGTTAGGTTCGGGTTAGGTTCGGGTTAGGTTCGGGTTAGGTTCGGGTTAGGTTCGGGTTAGGTTCGGGTTAGGTTCGGGTTAGGTTCGGGTTAGGTTCGGGTTAGGTTCGGGTTAGGTTCGGGTTAGGTTCGGGTTAGGTTCGGGTTAGGTTCGGGTTAGGTTCGGGTTAGGTTCGGGTTAGGTTCGGGTTAGGTTCGGGTTAGGTTCGGGTTAGGTTCGGGTTAGGTTCGGGTTAGGTTCGGGTTAGGTTCGGGTTAGGTTCGGGTTAGGTTCGGGTTAGGTTCGGGTTAGGTTCGGGTTAGGTTCGGGTTAGGTTCGGGTTAGGTTCGGGTTAGGTTCGGGTTAGGTTCGGGTTAGGTTCGGGTGAGGTTCGGGTTAGGTTCGGGTTAGGTTCGGGTTAGGTTCGGGTTAGGTTCGGGTTAGGTTCGGGTTAGGTTCGGGTTAGGTTCGGGTTAGGTTCGGGTTAGGTTCGGGTTAGGTTCGGGTTAGGTTCGGGTTAGGTTCGGGTTAGGTTCGGGTTAGGTTCGGGTTAGGTTCGGGTTAGGTTCGGGTTAGGTTCGGGTTAGGTTCGGGTTAGGTTCGGGTTAGGTTCGGGTTAGGTTCGGGTTAGGTTCGGGTTAGGTTCGGGTTAGGTTCGGGTTAGGTTCGGGTTAGGTTCGGGTTAGGTTCGGGTTAGGTTCGGGTTAGGTTCGGGTTAGGTTCGGGTTAGGTTCGGGTTAGGTTCGGGTTAGGTTCGGGTTAGGTTCGGGTTAGGTTCGGGTTAGGTTCGGGTTAGGTTCGGGTTAGGTTCGGGTTAGGTTCGGGTTAGGTTCGGGTTAGGTTCGGGTTAGGTTCGGGTTAGGTTCGGGTTAGGTTCGGGTTAGGTTCGGGTTAGGTTCGGGTTAGGTTCGGGTTAGGTTCGGGTTAGGTTCGGGTTAGGTTCGGGTTAGGTTCGGGTTAGGTTCGGGTTAGGTTCGGGTTAGGTTCGGGTTAGGTTCGGGTTAGGTTCGGGTTAGGTTCGGGTTAGGTTCGGGTTAGGTTCGGGTTAGGTTCGGGTTAGGTTCGGGTTAGGTTCGGGTTAGGTTCGGGTTAGGTTCGGGTTAGGTTCGGGTTAGGTTCGGGTTAGGTTCGGGTTAGGTTCGGGTTAGGTTCGGGTTAGGTTCGGGTTAGGTTCGGGTTAGGTTCGGGTTAGGTTCGGGTTAGGTTCGGGTTAGGTTCGGGTTAGGTTCGGGTTAGGTTCGGGTTAGGTTCGGGTTAGGTTCGGGTTAGGTTCGGGTTAGGTTCGGGTTAGGTTCGGGTTAGGTTCGGGTTAGGTTCGGGTTAGGTTCGGGTTAGGTTCGGGTTAGGTTCGGGTTAGGTTCGGGTTAGGTTCGGGTTAGGTTCGGGTTAGGTTCGGGTTAGGTTCGGGTTAGGTTCGGGTTAGGTTCGGGTTAGGTTCGGGTTAGGTTCGGGTTAGGTTCGGGTTAGGTTCGGGTTAGGTTCGGGTTAGGTTCGGGTTAGGTTCGGGTTAGGTTCGGGTTAGGTTCGGGTTAGGTTCGGGTTAGGTTCGGGTTAGGTTCGGGTTAGGTTCGGGTTAGGTTCGGGTTAGGTTCGGGTTAGGTTCGGGTTAGGTTCGGGTTAGGTTCGGGTTAGGTTCGGGTTAGGTTCGGGTTAGGTTCGGGTTAGGTTCGGGTTAGGTTCGGGTTAGGTTCGGGTTAGGTTCGGGTTAGGTTCGGGTTAGGTTCGGGTTAGGTTCGGGTTAGGTTCGGGTTAGGTTCGGGTTAGGTTCGGGTTAGGTTCGGGTTAGGTTCGGGTTAGGTTCGGGTTAGGTTCGGGTTAGGTTCGGGTTAGGTTCGGGTTAGGTTCGGGTTAGGTTCGGGTTAGGTTCGGGTTAGGTTCGGGTTAGGTTCGGGTTAGGTTCGGGTTAGGTTCGGGTTAGGTTCGGGTTAGGTTCGGGTTAGGTTCGGGTTAGGTTCGGGTTAGGTTCGGGTTAGGTTCGGGTTAGGTTCGGGTTAGGTTCGGGTTAGGTTCGGGTTAGGTTCGGGTTAGGTTCGGGTTAGGTTCGGGTTAGGTTCGGGTTAGGTTCGGGTTAGGTTCGGGTTAGGTTCGGGTTAGGTTCGGGTTAGGTTCGGGTTAGGTTCGGGTTAGGTTCGGGTTAGGTTCGGGTTAGGTTCGGGTTAGGTTCGGGTTAGGTTCGGGTGGTTAGGTTCGGGTTAGGTTCGGGTTAGGTTCGGGTTAGGTTCGGGTTAGGTTCGGGTTAGGTTCGGGTTAGGTTCGGGTTAGGTTCGGGTTAGGTTCGGGTTAGGTTCGGGTTAGGTTCGGGTTAGGTTCGGGTTAGGTTCGGGTTAGGTTCGGGTTAGGTTCGGGTTAGGTTCGGGTTAGGTTCGGGTTAGGTTCGGGTTAGGTTCGGGTTAGGTTCGGGTTAGGTTCGGGTTAGGTTAGGTTCGGGTTAGGTTCGGGTTAGGTTCGGGTTAGGTTCGGGTTAGGTTCGGGTTAGGTTCGGGTTAGGTTCGGGTTAGGTTCGGGTTAGGTTCGGGTTAGGTTCGGGTTAGGTTCGGGTTAGGTTCGGGTTAGGTTCGGGTTAGGTTCGGGTTAGGTTCGGGTTAGGTTCGGGTTAGGTTCGGGTTAGGTTCGGGTTAGGTTCGGGTTAGGTTAGGTTCGGGTTAGGTTCGGGTTAGGTTCGGGTTAGGTTCGGGTTAGGTTCGGGTTAGGTTCGGGTTAGGTTCGGGTTAGGTTCTGGTTAGGTTCGGGTTAGGTTCGGGTTAGGTTCGGGTTAGGTTCGGGTTAGGTTCGGGTTAGGTTCGGGTTAGGTTCGGGTTAGGTTCGGGTTAGGTTCGGGTTAGGTTCGGGTTAGGTTCGGGTTAGGTTCGGGTTAGGTTCGGGTTAGGTTCGGGTTAGGTTCGGGTTAGGTTCGGGTTAGGTTCGGGTTAGGTTCGGGTTAGGTTCGGGTTAGGTTCGGGTTAGGTTCGGGTTAGGTTCGGGTTAGGTTCGGGTTAGGTTCGGGTTAGGTTCGGGTTAGGTTCGGGTTAGGTTCGGGTTAGGTTCGGGTTAGGTTCGGGTTAGGTTCGGGTTAGGTTCGGGTTAGGTTCGGGTTAGGTTCGGGTTAGGTTCGGGTTAGGTTCGGGTTAGGTTCGGGTTAGGTTCGGGTTAGGTTCGGGTTAGGTTCGGGTTAGGTTCGGGTTAGGTTCGGGTTAGGTTCGGGTTAGGTTCGGGTTAGGTTCGGGTTAGGTTCGGGTTAGGTTCGGGTTAGGTTCGGGTTAGGTTCGGGTTAGGTTCGGGTTAGGTTCGGGTTAGGTTCGGGTTAGGTTCGGGTTAGGTTCGGGTTAGGTTCGGGTTAGGTTCGGGTTAGGTTCGGGTTAGGTTCGGGTTAGGTTCGGGTTAGGTTCGGGTTAGGTTCGGGTTAGGTTCGGGTTAGGTTCGGGTTAGGTTCGGGTTAGGTTCGGGTTAGGTTCGGGTTAGGTTCGGGTTAGGTTCGGGTTAGGTTCGGGTTAGGTTCGGGTTAGGTTCGGGATAGGTTCGGGTTAGGTTCGGGTTAGGTTCGGGTTAGGTTCGGGTTAGGTTCGGGTTAGGTTCGGGTTAGGTTCGGGTTAGGTTCGGGTTAGGTTCGGGTTAGGTTCGGGTTAGGTTCGGGTTAGGTTCGGGTTAGGTTCGGGTTAGGTTCGGGTTAGGTTCGGGTTAGGTTCGGGTTAGGTTCGGGTTAGGTTCGGGTTAGGTTCGGGTTAGGTTCGGGTTAGGTTCGGGTTAGGTTCGGGTTAGGTTCGGGTTAGGTTCGGGTTAGGTTCGGGTTAGGTTCGGGTTAGGTTCGGGTTAGGTTCGGGTTAGGTTCGGGTTAGGTTCGGGTTAGGTTCGGGTTAGGTTCGGGTTAGGTTCGGGTTAGGTTCGGGTTAGGTTCGGGTTAGGTTCGGGTTAGGTTCGGGTTAGGTTCGGGTTAGGTTCGGGTTAGGTTCGGGTTAGGTTCGGGTTAGGTTCGGGTTAGGTTCGGGTTAGGTTCGGGTTAGGTTCGGGTTAGGTTCGGGTTAGGTTCGGGTTAGGTTCGGGTTAGGTTCGGGTTAGGTTCGGGTTAGGTTCGGGTTAGGTTCGGGTTAGGTTCGGGTTAGGTTCGGGTTAGGTTCGGGTTAGGTTCGGGTTAGGTTCGGGTTAGGTTCGGGTTAGGTTCGGGTTAGGTTCGGGTTAGGTTCGGGTTAGGTTCGGGTTAGGTTCGGGTTAGGTTCGGGTTAGGTTCGGGTTAGGTTCGGGTTAGGTTCGGGTTAGGTTCGGGTTAGGTTCGGGTTAGGTTCGGGTTAGGTTCGGGTTAGGTTCGGGTTAGGTTCGGGTTAGGTTCGGGTTAGGTTCGGGTTAGGTTCGGGTTAGGTTCGGGTTAGGTTCGGGTTAGGTTCGGGTTAGGTTCGGGTTAGGTTCGGGTTAGGTTCGGGTTAGGTTCGGGTTAGGTTCGGGTTAGGTTCGGGTTAGGTTCGGGTTAGGTTCGGGTTAGGTTCGGGTTAGGTTCGGGTTAGGTTCGGGTTAGGTTCGGGTTAGGTTCGGGTTAGGTTCGGGTTAGGTTCGGGTTAGGTTCGGGTTAGGTTCGGGTTAGGTTCGGGTTAGGTTCGGGTTAGGTTCGGGTTAGGTTCGGGTTAGGTTCGGGTTAGGTTCGGGTTAGGTTCGGGTTAGGTTCGGGTTAGGTTCGGGTTAGGTTCGGGTTAGGTTCGGGTTAGGTTCGGGTTAGGTTCGGGTTAGGTTCGGGTTAGGTTCGGGTTAGGTTCGGGTTAGGTTCGGGTTAGGTTCGGGTTAGGTTCGGGTTAGGTTCGGGTTAGGTTCGGGTTAGGTTAGGTTCGGGTTAGGTTCGGGTTAGGTTCGGGTTAGGTTCGGGTTAGGTTCGGGTTAGGTTCGGGTTAGGTTCGGGTTAGGTTCGGGTTAGGTTCGGGTTAGGTTCGGGTTAGGTTCGGGTTAGGTTCGGGTTAGGTTCGGGTTAGGTTCGGGTTAGGTTCGGGTTAGGTTCGGGTTAGGTTCGGGTTAGGTTCGGGTTAGGTTCGGGTTAGGTTCGGGTTAGGTTCGGGTTAGGTTCGGGTTAGGTTCGGGTTAGGTTCGGGTTAGGTTCGGGTTAGGTTCGGGTTAGGTTCGGGTTAGGTTCGGGTTAGGTTCGGGTTAGGTTCGGGTTAGGTTCGGGTTAGGTTCGGGTTAGGTTCGGGTTAGGTTCGGGTTAGGTTCGGGTTAGGTTCGGGTTAGGTTCGGGTTAGGTTCGGGTTAGGTTCGGGTTAGGTTCGGGTTAGGTTCGGGTTAGGTTCGGGTTAGGTTCGGGTTAGGTTCGGGTTAGGTTCGGGTTAGGGTTAGGTTCGGGTTAGGTTCGGGTTAGGTTCGGGTTAGGTTCGGGTTAGGTTCGGGTTAGGTTCGGGTTAGGTTCGGGTTAGGTTCGGGTTAGGTTCGGGTTAGGTTCGGGTTAGGTTCGGGTTAGGTTCGGGTTAGGTTAGGTTCGGGTTAGGTTCGGGTTAGGTTCGGGTTAGGTTCGGGTTAGGTTCGGGTTAGGTTCGGGTTAGGTTCGGGTTAGGTTCGGGTTAGGTTCGGGTTAGGTTCGGGTTAGGTTCGGGTTAGGTTCGGGTTAGGTTCGGGTTAGGTTCGGGTTAGGTTCGGGTTAGGTTCGGGTTAGGTTCGGGTTAGGTTCGGGTTAGGTTCGGGTTAGGTTCGGGTTAGGTTCGGGTTAGGTTCGGGTTAGGTTCGGGTTAGGTTCGGGTTAGGTTCGGGTTAGGTTCGGGTTAGGTTCGGGTTAGGTTCGGGTTAGGTTCGGGTTAGGTTCGGGTTAGGTTCGGGTTAGGTTCGGGTTAGGTTCGGGTTAGGTTCGGGTTAGGTTCGGGTTAGGTTCGGGTTAGGTTCGGGTTAGGTTCGGGTTAGGTTCGGGTTAGGTTCGGGTTAGGTTCGGGTTAGGTTCGGGTTAGGTTCGGGTTAGGTTCGGGTTAGGTTCGGGTTAGGTTCGGGTTAGGTTCGGGTTAGGTTCGGGTTAGGTTCGGGTTAGGTTCGGGTTAGGTTCGGGTTAGGTTCGGGTTAGGTTCGGGTTAGGTTAGGTTCGGGTTAGGTTCGGGTTAGGTTCGGGTTAGGTTCGGGTTAGGTTCGGGTTAGGTTAGGTTAGGTTAGGTTCGGGTTAGGTTCGGGTTAGGTTCGGGTTAGGTTCGGGTTAGGTTCGGGTTAGGTTCGGGTTAGGTTCGGGTTAGGTTCGGGTTAGGTTCGGGTTAGGTTCGGGTTAGGTTCGGGTTAGGTTCGGGTTAGGTTCGGGTTAGGTTAGGTTCGGGTTAGGTTCGGGTTAGGTTAGGTTCGGGTTAGGTTCGGGTTAGGTTAGGTTCGGGTTAGGTTCGGGTTAGGTTCGGGTTAGGTTCGGGTTAGGTTCGGGTTAGGTTCGGGTTAGGTTCGGGTTAGGTTCGGGTTAGGTTCGGGTTAGGTTCGGGTTAGGTTCGGGTTAGGTTCGGGTTAGGTTCGGGTTAGGTTCGGGTTAGGTTCGGGTTAGGTTCGGGTTAGGTTCGGGTTAGGTTCGGGTTAGGTTCGGGTTAGGTTCGGGTTAGGTTCGGGTTAGGTTCGGGTTAGGTTCGGGTTAGGTTCGGGTTAGGTTCGGGTTAGGTTCGGGTTAGGTTCGGGTTAGGTTCGGGTTAGGTTCGGGTTAGGTTCGGGTTAGGTTCGGGTTAGGTTCGGGTTAGGTTCGGGTTAGGTTCGGGTTAGGTTCGGGTTAGGTTCGGGTTAGGTTCGGGTTAGGTTCGGGTTAGGTTCGGGTTAGGTTCGGGTTAGGTTCGGGTTAGGTTCGGGTTAGGTTCGGGTTAGGTTCGGGTTAGGTTCGGGTTAGGTTCGGGTTAGGTTCGGGTTAGGTTAGGTTCGGGTTAGGTTAGGTTCGGGTTAGGTTCGGGTTAGGTTCGGGTTAGGTTCGGGTTAGGTTCGGGTTAGGTTCGGGTTAGGTTCGGGTTAGGTTCGGGTTAGGTTCGGGTTAGGTTCGGGTTAGGTTCGGGTTAGGTTCGGGTTAGGTTCGGGTTAGGTTCGGGTTAGGTTCGGGTTAGGTTCGGGTTAGGTTAGGTTCGGGTTAGGTTCGGGTTAGGTTAGGTTCGGGTTAGGTTCGGGTTAGGTTCGGGTTAGGTTCGGGTTAGGTTCGGGTTAGGTTCGGGTTAGGTTCGGGTTAGGTTCGGGTTAGGTTCGGGTTAGGTTCGGGTTAGGTTCGGGTTAGGTTCGGGTTAGGTTCGGGTTAGGTTCGGGTTAGGTTCGGGTTAGGTTCGGGTTAGGTTCGGGTTAGGTTCGGGTTAGGTTCGGGTTAGGTTCGGGTTAGGTTCGGGTTAGGTTCGGGTTAGGTTCGGGTTAGGTTCGGGTTAGGTTAGGTTCGGGTTAGGTTCGGGTTAGGTTCGGGTTAGGTTCGGGTTAGGTTCGGGTTAGGTTCGGGTTAGGTTCGGGTTAGGTTCGGGTTAGGTTCGGGTTAGGTTCGGGTTAGGTTAGGTTCGGGTTAGGTTCGGGTTAGGTTCGGGTTAGGTTCGGGTTAGGTTCGGGTTAGGTTCGGGTTAGGTTCGGGTTAGGTTAGGTTCGGGTTAGGTTCGGGTTAGGTTCGGGTTAGGTTCGGGTTAGGGTTAGGTTCGGGTTAGGTTCGGGTTAGGTTCGGGTTAGGTTCGGGTTAGGTTCGGGTTAGGTTCGGGTTAGGTTCGGGTTAGGTTAGGTTCGGGTTAGGTTCGGGTTAGGTTCGGGTTAGGTTCGGGTTAGGTTCGGGTTAGGTTCGGGTTAGGTTCGGGTTAGGTTCGGGTTAGGTTCGGGTTAGGTTAGGTTCGGGTTAGGTTCGGGTTAGGTTCGGGTTAGGTTCGGGTTAGGTTCGGGTTAGGGTTAGGTTCGGGTTAGGTTCGGGTTAGGGTTAGGTTCGGGTTAGGTTCGGGTTAGGTTCGGGTTAGGTTCGGGTTAGGTTAGGTTCGGGTTAGGTTCGGGTTAGGTTAGGTTAGGTTAGGTTCGGGTTAGGTTCGGGTTAGGTTCGGGTTAGGTTCGGGTTAGGTTCGGGTTAGGTTCGGGTTAGGTTCGGGTTAGGTTCGGGTTAGGTTCGGGTTAGGTTCGGGTTAGGTTCGGGTTAGGTTCGGGTTAGGTTCGGGTTAGGTTCGGGTTAGGTTCGGGTTAGGTTCGGGTTAGGTTCGGGTTAGGTTCGGGTTAGGTTCGGGTTAGGTTCGGGTTAGGTTCGGGTTAGGTTCGGGTTAGGTTCGGGTTAGGTTCGGGTTAGGTTCGGGTTAGGTTCGGGTTAGGTTCGGGTTAGGTTCGGGTTAGGTTCGGGTTAGGTTAGGTTCGGGTTAGGTTCGGGTTAGGTTAGGTTCGGGTTAGGTTCGGGTTAGGTTCGGGTTAGGTTCGGGTTAGGTTCGGGTTAGGTTCGGGTTAGGTTCGGGTTAGGTTCGGGTTAGGTTCGGGTTAGGTTCGGGTTAGGTTCGGGTTAGGTTCGGGTTAGGTTCGGGTTAGGTTCGGGTTAGGTTCGGGTTAGGTTCGGGTTAGGGTTAGGTTCGGGTTAGGTTCGGGTTAGGTTCGGGTTAGGTTCGGGTTAGGTTCGGGTTAGGGTTAGGTTCGGGTTAGGTTCGGGTTAGGTTAGGTTCGGGTTAGGTTCGGGTTAGGTTCGGGTTAGGTTCGGGTTAGGTTCGGGTTAGGTTCGGGTTAGGTTCGGGTTAGGTTCGGGTTAGGTTCGGGTTAGGTTCGGGTTAGGTTCGGGTTAGGTTCGGGTTAGGTTCGGGTTAGGTTCGGGTTAGGTTCGGGTTAGGTTCGGGTTAGGTTCGGGTTAGGTTAGGTTCGGGTTAGGTTCGGGTTAGGTTCGGGTTAGGTTCGGGTTAGGTTAGGTTCGGGTTAGGTTCGGGTTAGGTTCGGGTTAGGTTCGGGTTAGGTTCGGGTTAGGTTCGGGTTAGGTTCGGGTTAGGTTCGGGTTAGGTTCGGGTTAGGTTCGGGTTAGGTTCGGGTTAGGTTCGGGTTAGGTTCGGGTTAGGTTAGGTTCGGGTTAGGTTCGGGTTAGGTTCGGGTTAGGTTAGGTTCGGGTTAGGTTCGGGTTAGGTTCGGGTTAGGTTCGGGTTAGGTTCGGGTTAGGTTAGGTTCGGGTTAGGTTCGGGTTAGGTTCGGGTTAGGTTCGGGTTAGGTTCGGGTTAGGTTCGGGTTAGGTTCGGGTTAGGTTCGGGTTAGGTTCGGGTTAGGTTCGGGTTAGGTTCGGGTTAGGTTCGGGTTAGGTTCGGGTTAGGTTCGGGTTAGGTTCGGGTTAGGTTCGGGTTAGGTTCGGGTTAGGTTCGGGTTAGGTTAGGTTCGGGTTAGGTTCGGGTTAGGTTCGGGTTAGGTTCGGGTTAGGTTCGGGTTAGGTTCGGGTTAGGTTAGGTTCGGGTTAGGTTCGGGTTAGGTTCGGGTTAGGTTCGGGTTAGGTTCGGGTTAGGTTCGGGTTAGGTTCGGGTTAGGTTCGGGTTAGGTTCGGGTTAGGTTCGGGTTAGGTTCGGGTTAGGTTCGGGTTAGGTTCGGGTTAGGTTCGGGTTAGGTTCGGGTTAGGTTCGGGTTAGGTTCGGGTTAGGTTCGGGTTAGGTTCGGGTTAGGTTCGGGTTAGGTTCGGGTTAGGTTCGGGTTAGGTTCGGGTTAGGTTCGGGTTAGGTTCGGGTTAGGTTCGGGTTAGGTTCGGGTTAGGTTCGGGTTAGGTTCGGGTTAGGTTCGGGTTAGGTTCGGGTTAGGTTCGGGTTAGGTTCGGGTTAGGTTCGGGTTAGGTTCGGGTTAGGTTCGGGTTAGGTTCGGGTTAGGTTCGGGTTAGGTTCGGGTTAGGTTCGGGTTAGGTTCGGGTTAGGTTCGGGTTAGGTTCGGGTTAGGTTCGGGTTAGGTTCGGGTTAGGTTCGGGTTAGGTTAGGTTCGGGTTAGGTTCGGGTTAGGTTCGGGTTAGGTTAGGTTCGGGTTAGGTTCGGGTTAGGTTCGGGTTAGGTTCGGGTTAGGTTCGGGTTAGGTTCGGGTTAGGTTCGGGTTAGGTTCGGGTTAGGTTAGGTTCGGGTTAGGTTCGGGTTAGGTTCGGGTTAGGTTCGGGTTAGGTTCGGGTTAGGTTCGGGTTAGGTTCGGGTTAGGTTCGGGTTAGGTTCGGGTTAGGTTCGGGTTAGGTTCGGGTTAGGTTCGGGTTAGGTTCGGGTTAGGTTCGGGTTAGGTTCGGGTTAGGTTCGGGTTAGGTTCGGGTTAGGTTAGGTTCGGGTTAGGTTAGGTTCGGGTTAGGTTCGGGTTAGGTTCGGGTTAGGTTCGGGTTAGGTTCGGGTTAGGTTCGGGTTAGGTTCGGGTTAGGTTCGGGTTAGGTTCGGGTTAGGTTCGGGTTAGGTTCGGGTTAGGTTCGGGTTAGGTTCGGGTTAGGTTCGGGTTAGGTTCGGGTTAGGTTCGGGTTAGGTTCGGGTTAGGTTCGGGTTAGGTTCGGGTTAGGTTCGGGTTAGGTTCGGGTTAGGTTCGGGTTAGGTTCGGGTTAGGTTCGGGTTAGGTTCGGGTTAGGTTCGGGTTAGGTTCGGGTTAGGTTCGGGTTAGGTTCGGGTTAGGTTCGGGTTAGGTTAGGTTCGGGTTAGGTTAGGTTCGGGTTAGGTTCGGGTTAGGTTCGGGTTAGGTTCGGGTTAGGTTCGGGTTAGGTTCGGGTTAGGTTCGGGTTAGGTTCGGGTTAGGTTCGGGTTAGGTTCGGGTTAGGTTCGGGTTAGGTTCGGGTTAGGTTCGGGTTAGGTTCGGGTTAGGTTCGGGTTAGGTTCGGGTTAGGTTCGGGTTAGGTTCGGGTTAGGTTCGGGTTAGGTTCGGGTTAGGTTCGGGTTAGGTTCGGGTTAGGTTCGGGTTAGGTTCGGGTTAGGTTCGGGTTAGGTTCGGGTTAGGTTCGGGTTAGGTTCGGGTTAGGTTCGGGTTAGGTTCGGGTTAGGTTCGGGTTAGGTTCGGGTTAGGTTCGGGTTAGGTTCGGGTTAGGTTCGGGTTAGGTTCGGGTTAGGTTCGGGTTAGGTTCGGGTTAGGTTCGGGTTAGGTTCGGGTTAGGTTCGGGTTAGGTTAGGGTTAGGTTCGGGTTAGGTTCGGGTTAGGTTCGGGTTAGGTTCGGGTTAGGTTCGGGTTAGGTTCGGGTTAGGTTCGGGTTAGGTTCGGGTTAGGTTAGGTTCGGGTTAGGTTCGGGTTAGGTTAGGTTCGGGTTAGGTTCGGGTTAGGTTCGGGTTAGGTTCGGGTTAGGTTAGGTTCGGGTTAGGGTTAGGTTAGGTTCGGGTTAGGTTAGGTTAGGTTCGGGTTAGGTTCGGGTTAGGTTAGGTTCGGGTTAGGTTCGGGTTAGGTTCGGGTTAGGTTCGGGTTAGGTTCGGGTTAGGTTCGGGTTAGGTTCGGGTTAGGTTCGGGTTAGGTTCGGGTTAGGTTCGGGTTAGGTTCGGGTTAGGTTCGGGTTAGGTTCGGGTTAGGTTCGGGTTAGGTTCGGGTTAGGTTCGGGTTAGGTTCGGGTTAGGTTCGGGTTAGGTTCGGGTTAGGTTCGGGTTAGGTTCGGGTTAGGTTCGGGTTAGGTTCGGGTTAGGTTCGGGTTAGGTTCGGGTTAGGTTCGGGTTAGGTTCGGGTTAGGTTCGGGTTAGGTTCGGGTTAGGTTCGGGTTAGGTTCGGGTTAGGTTCGGGTTAGGTTCGGGTTAGGTTCGGGTTAGGTTCGGGTTAGGTTCGGGTTAGGTTCGGGTTAGGTTCGGGTTAGGTTCGGGTTAGGTTCGGGTTAGGTTCGGGTTAGGTTCGGGTTAGGTTCGGGTTAGGTTCGGGTTAGGTTCGGGTTAGGTTCGGGTTAGGTTCGGGTTAGGTTCGGGTTAGGTTCGGGTTAGGTTCGGGTTAGGTTCGGGTTAGGTTCGGGTTAGGTTCGGGTTAGGTTCGGGTTAGGTTAGGTTCGGGTTAGGTTCGGGTTAGGTTCGGGTTAGGTTCGGGTTAGGTTCGGGTTAGGTTCGGGTTAGGTTCGGGTTAGGTTCGGGTTAGGTTAGGTTCGGGTTAGGTTCGGGTTAGGTTCGGGTTAGGTTCGGGTTAGGTTCGGGTTAGGTTCGGGTTAGGTTCGGGTTAGGTTCGGGTTAGGTTCGGGTTAGGTTCGGGTTAGGTTCGGGTTAGGTTCGGGTTAGGTTCGGGTTAGGTTAGGTTCGGGTTAGGTTCGGGTTAGGTTCGGGTTAGGTTCGGGTTAGGTTCGGGTTAGGTTCGGGTTAGGTTCGGGTTAGGTTCGGGTTAGGTTCGGGTTAGGTTCGGGTTAGGTTCGGGTTAGGTTCGGGTTAGGTTCGGGTTAGGTTAGGTTCGGGTTAGGTTCGGGTTAGGTTCGGGTTAGGTTCGGGTTAGGGTTAGGTTCGGGTTAGGTTCGGGTTAGGTTCGGGTTAGGTTCGGGTTAGGTTAGGTTCGGGTTAGGTTCGGGTTAGGTTCGGGTTAGGTTCGGGTTAGGTTCGGGTTAGGTTCGGGTTAGGTTCGGGTTAGGTTCGGGTTAGGTTCGGGTTAGGTTCGGGTTAGGTTCGGGTTAGGTTCGGGTTAGGTTCGGGTTAGGTTCGGGTTAGGTTCGGGTTAGGTTCGGGTTAGGTTCGGGTTAGGTTCGGGTTAGGTTCGGGTTAGGTTCGGGTTAGGTTCGGGTTAGGTTCGGGTTAGGTTCGGGTTAGGTTCGGGTTAGGTTCGGGTTAGGTTCGGGTTAGGTTCGGGTTAGGTTCGGGTTAGGTTCGGGTTAGGTTCGGGTTAGGTTCGGGTTAGGTTCGGGTTAGGTTCGGGTTAGGTTCGGGTTAGGTTCGGGTTAGGTTCGGGTTAGGTTCGGGTTAGGTTCGGGTTAGGTTCGGGTTAGGTTCGGGTTAGGTTCGGGTTAGGTTCGGGTTAGGTTCGGGTTAGGTTCGGGTTAGGTTAGGTTCGGGTTAGGTTCGGGTTAGGTTCGGGTTAGGTTCGGGTTAGGTTCGGGTTAGGTTCGGGTTAGGTTCGGGTTAGGGTTAGGTTCGGGTTAGGTTCGGGTTAGGTTCGGGTTAGGTTCGGGTTAGGTTCGGGTTAGGTTCGGGTTAGGTTCGGGTTAGGTTCGGGTTAGGTTCGGGTTAGGTTCGGGTTAGGTTCGGGTTAGGTTCGGGTTAGGTTCGGGTTAGGTTCGGGTTAGGTTCGGGTTAGGTTCGGGTTAGGTTAGGTTCGGGTTAGGTTCGGGTTAGGTTCGGGTTAGGTTCGGGTTAGGTTCGGGTTAGGTTCGGGTTAGGTTCGGGTTAGGGTTAGGTTCGGGTTAGGTTCGGGTTAGGTTCGGGTTAGGTTCGGGTTAGGTTCGGGTTAGGTTAGGTTCGGGTTAGGTTCGGGTTAGGTTCGGGTTAGGTTCGGGTTAGGTTCGGGTTAGGTTCGGGTTAGGTTCGGGTTAGGTTCGGGTTAGGTTCGGGTTAGGTTCGGGTTAGGTTCGGGTTAGGTTCGGGTTAGGTTCGGGTTAGGTTCGGGTTAGGTTCGGGTTAGGTTCGGGTTAGGTTCGGGTTAGGTTCGGGTTAGGTTCGGGTTAGGTTCGGGTTAGGTTCGGGTTAGGTTAGGTTAGGTTTGGGTTAGGTTAGGTTCGGGTTAGGTTCGGGTTAGGTTCGGGTTAGGTTCGGGTTAGGTTCGGGTTAGGTTCGGGTTAGGTTCGGGTTAGGTTCGGGTTAGGTTCGGGTTAGGTTCGGGTTAGGTTCGGGTTAGGTTCGGGTTAGGTTCGGGTTAGGTTAGGTTCGGGTTAGGTTAGGTTCGGGTTAGGTTCGGGTTAGGTTCGGGTTAGGTTCGGGTTAGGTTCGGGTTAGGTTCGGGTTAGGTTCGGGTTAGGTTCGGGTTAGGTTCGGGTTAGGTTCGGGTTAGGTTCGGGTTAGGTTCGGGTTAGGTTCGGGTTAGGTTCGGGTTAGGTTAGGTTCGGGTTAGGTTCGGGTTAGGTTCGGGTTAGGTTCGGGTTAGGTTCGGGTTAGGTTCGGGTTAGGTTCGGGTTAGGTTCGGGTTAGGTTAGGTTCGGGTTAGGTTCGGGTTAGGTTCGGGTTAGGTTCGGGTTAGGTTCGGGTTAGGTTCGGGTTAGGTTCGGGTTAGGTTCGGGTTAGGTTCGGGTTAGGTTCGGGTTAGGTTCGGGTTAGGTTAGGTTCGGGTTAGGTTCGGGTTAGGTTAGGTTAGGTTCGGGTTAGGTTCGGGTTAGGTTCGGGTTAGGTTAGGTTCGGGTTAGGTTCGGGTTAGGTTCGGGTTAGGTTCGGGTTAGGTTCGGGTTAGGTTCGGGTTAGGTTCGGGTTAGGTTCGGGTTAGGTTCGGGTTAGGTTCGGGTTAGGTTCGGGTTAGGTTCGGGTTAGGTTCGGGTTAGGTTCGGGTTAGGTTCGGGTTAGGTTAGGTTCGGGTTAGGTTCGGGTTAGGTTCGGGTTAGGTTCGGGTTAGGTTCGGGTTAGGTTCGGGTTAGGTTCGGGTTAGGTTCGGGTTAGGTTCGGGTTAGGTTAGGTTAGGTTAGGTTAGGTTCGGGTTAGGTTCGGGTTAGGTTCGGGTTAGGTTCGGGTTAGGTTCGGGTTAGGTTCGGGTTAGGTTCGGGTTAGGTTCGGGTTAGGTTAGGTTCGGGTTAGGTTCGGGTTAGGTTCGGGTTAGGTTCGGGTTAGGTTCGGGTTAGGTTCGGGTTAGGTTCGGGTTAGGTTCGGGTTAGGTTCGGGTTAGGTTCGGGTTAGGTTCGGGTTAGGTTCGGGTTAGGTTCGGGTTAGGTTCGGGTTAGGTTCGGGTTAGGTTCGGGTTAGGTTCGGGTTAGGTTAGGTTCGGGTTAGGTTCGGGTTAGGTTCGGGTTAGGTTCGGGTTAGGTTCGGGTTAGGTTCGGGTTAGGTTCGGGTTAGGTTCGGGTTAGGTTCGGGTTAGGTTCGGGTTAGGTTCGGGTTAGGTTCGGGTTAGGTTCGGGTTAGGTTCGGGTTAGGTTCGGGTTAGGTTCGGGTTAGGTTCGGGTTAGGTTCGGGTTAGGTTCGGGTTAGGTTCGGGTTAGGTTCGGGTTAGGTTCGGGTTAGGTTCGGGTTAGGTTCGGGTTAGGTTCGGGTTAGGTTCGGGTTAGGTTCGGGTTAGGTTCGGGTTAGGTTCGGGTTAGGTTAGGTTCGGGTTAGGTTCGGGTTAGGTTCGGGTTAGGTTCGGGTTAGGTTCGGGTTAGGTTCGGGTTAGGTTCGGGTTAGGTTCGGGTTAGGTTCGGGTTAGGTTCGGGTTAGGTTCGGGTTAGGTTCGGGTTAGGTTC